>OY720449.1:44765496-44990496 GCA_963082715.1 Harpalus rubripes | reverse complement strand
TCAAAATCGCAATTTGCTGACGATAAAATAAGAAGGAAGGCAAAACGCAAGTGGATAAATTCATATTTTTTATTTACGTTCTCCATGATAACGCATTGTTTTCAATATTTTTGATATGTCAAATAAATACATTTATTTTCAATTCTCAGTTTATTACTTGGATTGAAGAAGAAATGAATTCTCGATTTGGACACATTTCTAAAACTATTGTAACGTGAGAGGGTGCCTACGACACTTGTTTCGCGAGCTCCCACGGAGACTCGGAAAGCGATCGATAATTTTAAATATCTTTTATTGTGGTTCAATAAAGATTCTGAATTATCAGGCACAAAATATCCTTTATTTAGTTAACTTCAGTCAAAGTAGATTTAAAGAAAATTATATGACACATCAATCAATCATCTTATTATTTATTACCTCGGTTACGCATTTGGAACATGATAGTTTGCGGATAACATGATCAATGAAGTACAGTATATTTATGTACATAGCAAAGGTGCACGGCAGGCGGGCGAGGAAGCGAACTCTTGTGTAAACAAAAGGGGAGATAAGCGTAATTATCCGCGCTTTGTTATATCGGTCGAGACATTTCTAGAATGATCTGTCAAATATTAGAGCAACTGTATAAGCGACGTACTTGTTTTAGAGTTAGTACGTTAGGACAGTTACATACATAGTAGGAAATACGGAGTCAGTAAGTTGAGTAACACAGAAGTATCATGGTAAGCGTATGAAGTTTAATGTCGAGTGGAATACTCGGGAAGTTACTGGTATACTGGGATAGCTGTGGAAGTGAATACTCGGTAGTTTTGAGGAGTATTGGGATTGGGAAGCTAGGTATACGAGTAACGGCGAGGGGAAGTGGATACTCGGCAATGGTGTTGAAGAGTTGTGGCATAGACAGTTGGTGATACTGAAGCTGTGGAAGTTAGAACAGTTAGTCTGTCAGAATGTCCTTCTGAGCTAGTTACATAAATAGACAGTAAGGTGACAGGAGTGAGTTTTATCCGGACAGTTGAATATACAGACAGTGTTGAGTCAGTTGAGTACATAGACGCTGTGGAGGTCGGTAGGTCGGACAGTTGAATGTAATTGTCCGCGCTTTTTACCCCTTGACTGAGCTACAGTCTTGGTGATGCACGTCTCAACGCCGTTGAGAATGAGAACCTAACACTTAACTTTTAGTCAGTACCACGCCTGTGCAACGCCGTATAGTTCACGTATACGGGAGATAATATATCTATATGCATAGAGAGATTGGAAAATCAATGTATTTTACGAGGATAGAAGTTCAGAGCCATCTATGAACATGGAACCAGAACTAATCTACAACTGCGGGAATTTTAAAATCTTAGTATTACTTGGGTAGGAATACAAATATTTGAAATAAAGAAAAACTCATTAATTAAAACAAATATATTTTATTAAAAAATAAGCAAATATAAACATTAAAAAAATATAAAAAAACAATATTTTTTTCGTTATAATACATTGAATTAAATGAATAAATGGTCTTCTAAATGTAGTTCATATAGGTACTCGATATTTGTCAACATCAGATTTCGATTTCTCCCTTATTGAAGCAGCCATGTGTAAATTAATAACCCACTGCTCAAGTACAGCAAGTGTTTGAGGAAAACTGAAGACCGCCAACTTTGGATTATCTGTTGTTGCTGTTTCAACCGGTAACAATGCATTTGTACGAACTCATTGTCTGAAAGAATGAACCATATTTTACTACAATCCAATAACAAGAATGTTTAATTTATGAATTAATCATGAAAGTGTCTTGATTGTGTTTGTTTGCTCAGCAACGTAACAATGTACTTTTTCTACAAATCTACTATTACACCAGTGTTAAAAAGTGACAGATCATTGTTACTTTTAAAACTCGGGCAAGGAGGCACTCGGGTTAAAAGCGAAATAGTTGCCTTGGTAATGATGAATAGACCAAAAAATCGACATTTTTGACATGTCAAAAAATTATTAGAAATGTAAATTTAAATAAAAAAATAATGTCGTGTTCCAAACTTCTCACAAAATAAAATGTCACTTTTAAAACATAAATATTTTGTGCACTACTGCTTGAAAAGTAACTCTTTACAGGCTGTAAAGGTAGCGCAAAACATGTACTCATTGCACATTTGTTATTCTTACTTTCAAACAGTTTAAATGTCAAAATTCATGCATTAAAAAAACATTTCTTACCTTTATAAACTTCTGCACCTACAAATAACAGCTTCGATCTGTATTATCTGTTAATTTGTGATCTATGTCATTAGAATAAGTGTCTCGTGATCGATTTATTCTCTACTTGACATTCAAAACAAACAAATGATCGAGTTGTCAGTTAGCAATTCGTTATTTTTGAAATTTCCGTATGCTGCCATCTAATAATTCGGAAAACAACTACTACACTACTACTAGCTCATGTGCTGCCATCTATGAACATGGAACTAGAATTATTTTCCCCTTACTTTTTTCCTCCCTTACCAGCAAGTACTTCTGTTGAAGGTCGTACATAAGACTGACGTATACAGTGAACAGTACCAAATTTTATTCCAGTGGACAGAGAGAGACAGAAGATGGGCAGGCTAGGTCTCTTTCACACGATTCGACTTTTCGCCTTGCGCCGTTTCCGGCACAGCGCCGTTACTCGAAAACAAAAATATACACGGCGCGGCATTTTGCCGTGTTTCCGTCTGACAATGATAGTTTTTGTTAGGAGGAAGTAATGCCGTACTTGTTGATTGATAAAATAAGTAATGGATTTCTCGGCGGAGATTGGCAGGAATTATATTAATAACCCATGTAGTTGTTAATATTATTTAGTATTCCCTGATGAAGTTACAAAATCAGTAACGAAATATTGGAATTTTAAATAAAACTAACAACTACATGGGTTATTAATATAATTCCTGCCAATCTCCGCCGAAAAATCCATTACTTATTTTATCAATCAACAAGTACGGCATTACTTCCTCCTGACATTGAAATTAACAACTGAAAATGGTTGTTAATTTTAACAATTTTGCTTAGAGAATTAGGCCGATAACTCCTATAACAACCGCCGCACGGGATTTTATATATTAAATTTGACTGGTTTGTGATGTCAGTTTTATCTTTAATATTAGAATATAATTTACTGACAGTTTTCAAATTTTTTGTAGCGAAAATCAGGTGTTTGTCGTCTTTAAACAAATGTATCAGCTCATTAGTTAAATGTAGTATGTTCGGTGTTTGCGTTCATTGTTATCATCAACGTCCACCATGTTTCGTGAGTTAGTGTTATATAATAATCTTTTAAGTAGTGGTTTAGGGTAGGCATTCTCGATCAGTCAATATGTTCTCCAAACGTTCGAGAGCTGGCTTCTGCAGCGTTTGATGACAGATTTGTTTAATTCTGTTTTTTAGACCTAATATTAGGTTAATTTTGTTTTATGTGTGTGGTCTGAGTGTTAATTGAGATATTTTCCTGACGATGTCGGCTTTTGATACCAATCCAATATAACGGTTTGGTTATCTTGTCTGATCACCTTGGTGTCCAAAAATGGAACACTATTTTGTGATTCTTTTTCGACGGTAAATTGTATATTGTCGTTGACGCTGTTAAATATATGCAACGTTTTCTCTATTTTATCACTTGGCACAGCACATATTATATTGTAACGTTTTTATTTATCTGGGTGAAGTGTAAATATTAGACAATTATTATTAATTAAAATGAAGTGTTTATTAAACTATAATGAATGTTACTATTAATATTAAACAATGATTAAAAACTAATTAAGACTAAAAGTATAATTAACTAGATAATACTAATTCTATTTATTTAACCAATTAACAGTACTATTTATTTCCACGATATTACTAACTATTTATTTCACTACGCGTTCCAATCTTAGACTGCCGGTCTGTTGCAGACTCTTGTAGACTGTTTACGCGGTATTTATATCACTATATTTATATCACTATATACTTATATCACGTTCAAATATCCGCCTACCGACCTCCACAGCGTCTATATACTCAACTGACTCAACAGCGTCTGTATATTCAACTGCTCGGACAGAAGTCACCTCTTTCACAACACTATCTGTCTATTTATGTAACTCTCTATCTAACTTCCACATCCTCAGTATCACCGACTCTCCGTATGCCACAATTCTTCAACACCACGCCGAGTATTCACTTCCACTTGTCGTTACTGTCCCCGTATACGTAGATTCCCAATACTCTTCAACACTACCGAGTATTCTCTTTAACAGCTATTCCAGTATACCAGTAACTTCTCGACTCGCCGTTACTGTCCTTGCACAGTATAGCTTCCCAATACTCGTCAACACTACCGAGTATTCACATCCACAGCTATCCCAATATACCAGTAACTTCCCGAGTACCTACTCGACACCAACTGCATGCGCTCACTACGATACTGCTGTGCTTTTCACTAACACTTTACTCTCTAACACTCCATGTGTCTTTATGACCCTGTATGTCACTAACTGTGTGTCTCACTACACTAATGTAAGTGTCTGTCCGTCTTCCCTAATGGAACTGAACTATGTAAGTCAACCCCCGATCACACAACTAATGTTGTGTGATTAGAGACTCAATTGAACTAACTGTGTCTCTCGAGCATAGCTACGTCCCTTATATACAGCTACCATTATTTTCTAGAACAGCTCTAGAATATTCGAACACATAATAACAATGAACACAAAAGGTTCAGGCGCCCGGAAGTAATTAAACAAGTCTGTTTACATCGGCCGGCTACTAGCGCGATTACGTCACCGCTATAAATAGACACTCGCTTACAGCGGCGGCGACGGAGGGCGTTCCACATTACAATATCGTCTACGTATTTATAAATGATAAGGAATCAGAGTGAACTTAGCAGCAGATTCGCAGCAGCGGATTCGAAAGAAAACTAGTGTTGGACAACCCTGACGTTCGCTGCCGCTCGTTGACGATCGCTGCCGCTCGTTGACGATCGCTGCCGTTCGTTTAGGTTTATTTCAATAAAATCGAAGAAAAAATAATAAATACCTTTTTTATCTAATTCAGTAAACAAAATAAGTCATTTGGTATATCAATTCAGGGGCACAGGGTACATAATAACAATAACAGTTTGAAAATATACACTTTAACAAATATTACTAGCTCATAGTTATCCAGACAAGGATACAGGCAGAATGAATCATTTGCTAAACGGGTCTCTGTATCTTAGAAACGAAATAGAGTATATGTATTTATGCAATATTTCAAGGGACAAAGTACTGTGAAAATAAAATACAAAATGTGGTATGCAAGTGATATTGTTTTATATAATATTAACAGTCATTTCACCACCTAATATTACTTCTGATATTTTCATAATTTCAGGGGGAGTAAACACTACCCTAGCAATTATAATAAATTAATAATAGTTGAAAATTTCAGGGGACGCGATACTGTAAAACAATAAAATTTAAAATATGGCATGCAAGTGCTACTGGTTTTATCTAATATTAACAGTCATTTCACCCCCTAATATTACTTCTGATATTTTCAAAATTTCAGGGGAAGTAAACACTACCCTAGCAATTTTAATAAATTATTAATAGTTGAAAATTTCAGGGGACGCGATACTGTAAAACAATAAAATTTAAAATGTGGTATGCAAGTGCTACTGGTTTTATCTAATATTAACAGACATTTCACCCCCTAATATTACTTCTGATATTTTCATAATTTCAGGGGAAGTAAACACTACCCTAGGAATTATAATAAATTAATAATAGTTGAAAATTTCAGGGGATGCGATACTGTAAAACAATAAAATTTATAATGTGGTATGCAAGTGCTACTGGTTTTATATAATATTGACAGCCATTTCATCCCCTTATATTACTTCTGATACTTTCATAATTATATAGGAGGTAAACGCAACCCTAAGATTTTAAATAAAATTAAAATATATGAAAATTCAGGGGATGCGGCACTGTATAACAAGAGAATTTAAAATATGGTATGAAAGTGCTACTGGTTCTATATAATATTGACAGTCATTTCACCCACTAATATTACTTCTGATACTTTTATAATTTCATGGGAGGTAAACACAATCCTAAGAATTAGAATGAAATTAAAATACATGAAAATTTCAGGGGATGCGGCACTGTAAAACAATAAAATTTAAAATGTGGTATGCAAGTGCTACTGGTTTTATATAATATTGACAATCCTTACACCCCCTAATATTACTTCTGATACTTTCATAATTACAGGGGAGGTAAACACAACCCTAAGAATTAAAATAAAATAAAATATTCGAAAATTTCAGGGGATGCGATAATGTACAATCGGTCCTTCTTTCTTTCAATAAAATAGATTTATTAGGCTATTTACGCATAACATGGAAACATATTTATAAAAGAATTTCGATAGATAATATGACGTTAATTCATATTTGTTCAACGCATTTATTTCATGCTGCAACTCAGAAAATAAACTGCTAAAACTGTGGTATCAGCACTGATTTTTACAAACGACATATTAGCAGTATCAATGTATTAATTGTGTTTGGTTTACCTTTTTTATGTGAAGATTTCGAATATGCACTAAATATCATTAAAAATAAACAAAGTATTTTTGTAAAATTTTCTGGCTACATACCTAAAATAAATACTTCCAGTTCTGCCACTTCCAGTGGCGGAGTTTCCTCCCCGCTGGCCCCCGCGTTGCGGAGGGTCCCGTGGACGAACGTAATGAATTTTTTTATAACAATGTACTTATTTTACTTTTCGTTTATACTCAATGGTAAAATTTGAGGAATTATAAAATTACATTGTATCTAATAAAGTTTTTTTTTTAATATGGACCCGAAGCCCGAGTATTAAATAATCAAAATAAACTTCAAATAGTATTATCTTTGCGCAGCCTTTTATACGGACAACGGACTATCCCAACCTTTACACTACAGGTAGTCCCATAAAACTTTATAAGGGGCAATCATCTTATTTTATAATGACATCCAAATATCGTATCATACTATTACTACACTAACCATTGTCCTAGTCCTACTAGGCTGACATTAAACATGTTTAAATTATTTTTAACCCTACCAGTTAGTGTTGCTAGCGCAGAACGAAGCTACTCAAAATTTAAAATTATAAAAAACTATTTGCGAAATAGTATGACCCAAGAAAGGTTGCTGGATATGTCTCTCCTTGCTATTGAATCCGCAATAGCCGTAAAAATGGAGATATCTGATTTAATATCAGATTTTGCTCAAAGCAAGGCACGAAGGAAACAATTTTAATATTTAAATATGTTTTACTCGGTTGCTCGGACTCTGCTCTATTAAGAATTACGTAAAAGAATAGATGTTTTTTGTCTTATATTTTGTTACGTTTTAGTGTTATTTTTTATATTATCTACATGTGCTTTTGTTTTTTATATATAATGCCAAAAATAAATGTATTATCTATTAAATATTATTTTAATGCTACCTATCTAAATTAGTGACATATGAAAGTAATTCATAAAAATTGTCTAAGTGATTAAGGGGGGGGGGTTAGGTAGGGGGCCGGATTGAAAAGTTTGCGGGGGGGGCAAAAATTAAAGTTCCGCCACTGGCCACTTCCCTGAGACAAAAGTCACCTTTTTATATTTATTTTAAATTATTAACTATTTATATTCTTCTCAAATTGGGGCTGCAAATGATTACTATTTTCCGAATTTTATTAAATATTTATTGAAAGATATACTTCCCTTTTATCCAATTATTTCTGGAATATTAATTAAGAAATTTGGAATCAGAAAAGATTGTAACGCCCAAGTAGAAAATTGGTTTAAAATAGTCAAAAAGGACACATTCGGGGCTAAACTTATAAGACAAATTCCTAGATTTATAAATAGCTCAATAATAAAAAGAGAACCAAAAATATTAAACTACGAAATAATAAAGTAAAAATGCAATCACACAGAACAATGAAGAGAAAAATAAATCAAGATGATTCTTTAAAAAACGACAGTTTGAATATAACATTTTCGCAAGAAACATGGGCTAAAAAAGAATCACCGGTAGCAACTAATAAGAATTATTTTAGTGATTTCAATATCGGTACTGCATCTGAATACAATTTAATGTGTACATATCCGCTGCCTAAACAATATGTAAATCTGCAGCAAGCACCTTGGCCAGTATATACTGAATATCCAAATATTTTTAAAATGGTTATATGATGATATAATTAATTCATTTTTCCAAATTGTTTCAAAAGACTTAGATAGCAGCTTAAATCGTCTTTGCTTTGTTACGTTCTTTATGACGAAGCTACTACTAGGAAGAAATTTCTCTTTACGCAATTGGGCTCAAAAAGTGAATGTTTTAAATTATAATGTCTGGCTGATACCAATAAAGTGATCCTTCGTTGACTGTTAAAAAAAATTCAAGCGAAAAATTAAAGACTCAAGATCTGGATAAAAATATATTTGTTCAGGGTCGGATTGACCAGTCAGAATAATCGGGAATTTCCCGAGAGGCCGCGGCTTCTTGAGGCCGCTGCTCCGTGATTACAAACTAAAATTTGAGTACGTAGCATCATCTAATTAACTTCACTGAGTAACTGTTCTTATTTAGATCGTTTTTAATATTTTCTAATTCTTGACAAAATTTCTTTCGGTGTTGCAGATATAGTCCGAGGTCTAATATATGAGGTTTTGATAATTTCCTACTTTGTAGATTGTTAATGATTGGAATTATAGTTAAGGTATTATCCAGTGTTGGTGTGTTGGTTTACGGTAGGGTAGATTGATGTTAATAGTCCATGGTTCGTTTTCTCTGTTAAAACATCCAAGAACGGAAGGACTCCATGAGATTTTTTCTCCATTGTGAACCTAATATAAAGTATCATCGACATATCTAAGCCAAAGTTTAGGTCTTATATTGGGTGTATCTAGTGTAAATTCTTCAAAAAATTTCATGTATAAATTAGCTATAACTGAGAAGAACCCATCAACAAAATATCTTTTTTTTTTTGGAAATATGGCAAGAAGATTTTGTGGTTGTAATTGTATTTAGCTCAAAAGTTCTACAAAATGTTTTGAATTCTTCACATAAATATGATGTTCTTTTTCCTTGAAGTGGATGAATGATTGGTAATAGAAATTGCGATAGTTTGTAAGTAGGAGAATTTATAGAACTTTTGACGGATTTCTGAGATTCTTAAATCTTTCTTATGGATTTTTGGAAGCCCCCCTGTACAGGTGTGGAAGCTTGCTAAAATATGGAGTGAAATCTGTTCTTGTTCTAAACGGAATATAATTCTTTATATTTCTTAAGAGCATGGTACACTTTGTTTTCTATAGACGTAGCAGAATGTTTTCCAAGTTTCTTATAATTTCCTTGATTCAAAAGCTCTTCTATTTTCTGATCATATAAATTGGTATCCAATATTACTGTAACACTTCCATTATCTGCGGGTAGAATCTTGACTGTGTTATCTTTCAATGCTTTATTTTCTTCGTTTTCAAAATTAGGTATGATCACATATTTTTTGCTTCAGAATTTTCCTCACTCTCCATTTACTAATAATTTAATATTGTCTACAACTTTTAAACGAAACTAAATGTTATTTTCTTAACTACAGAATGTTCTATATTTTAAATACTATTTTTAGAAGCGTTTTTTTTTATATTTCAATATTATTACTGTTCAATTTCTATGTAGGGAAAAAATTCGTATTATCCAACACCAAAACTAATTTATCACTTTGTGGCAATATAAATATAAATTTAAAAAAAACTGAAGATGAGGCTGATCATTCTAGAATTTTCCCGGGCCGCTGAATCTTCCCAATCCGGCCCTGTATTTGTTCATTTAGTTAAATTACAAAACAAACTATTAGAAAAGTGGGAAGGAACGCATATAAAAAGATATATACAAAACATCGGCTACGAATCATTTCATGTTAGGTGACAGACGGAAGAACAGTTAAAGTACATTGTGTCTTTACATAAAAAGAAACCAAAATTTTTATACCTAGAAGCAACTGGGAGCATAATAGCACGTCCTGTTTGGATAGAGAAGATATTAAGGGGTGAAATCTCTGTCAATATTATATAAAACCAGTAGCACTTGCATGCCATATTTTAAATTTTATTGTTTTACAGTATCGCATCCCCTGAAATTTTCAGCTATTATTAATTTATTATAATTGCTAGGGTAGTGTTTACTTCCCCTTGTAACAAAATACGTTGTTTCTCAAAACAAAATAAATAAATACTTCATTACATAATTGTTTATTAATTAATATGTAGGGATATAGTGTATGTATAATTATAATATTAATAATAAGAGATAAAGCATATACATAATTCAGAGCACACACTCGCGCGACTACTCAAACAACGCTGGAACTGCAGCTAACTCCCAGCTGGTAGGTAGGTACGCACGGTTAGCTAGAGTGGGGGAAGACTCACACAACTAAACAGAGTTTCATAACAAAGTTTAAATTCTAGCTACAACTCTCCCCCTTAAATCGGTAAAGGGGTAACACAACCGATTTACACAAACACATAAGTAACTTTTTCATAACCACTTTCACACACTAGGTTTCTGCTTGGGTAGTCGGCCTCTCTTCTTGCGAGGTACTATGGGCGGATGCTGCTCCTCCGGACATTGCAGATACGGGGTGAGATCTGAAACATGATGCACGCCTAGCACAACACCTGGATTCTCTGGATCTGCGATAGCGTAGCTAGTGGGTGAGTTTCTATTGACGACCATATACGGTCCATCCCGTCTGGGCATAAACTTAGAAGTCACGGCTTTCTTTCGATTGCTCAGAGCGAGAACAGCAACTAACACCTTATCTCCGACGTTGTAATTAGGTGCGGCACGTCGATGTCGATCAGCATATTGTTTACGCCTATCCTGCTCAGACTCAGTTTTATCTCGTACGTTTCGCATGGTTTTAGCCAATTTAAGCAAGTACGGCGTTGCTTGCTCGACGAACACTTCATTTTGAACAACAGCTCTCAGGTCACGACTTACATTATCGGGCGTTCTCAGATCAGTGCCAAATGTCAAAAAAGACGCACTAGAGCCGCTGCTTTGTCCATGGGCTGTATTGAAGGCAAATCGTATAGCTGGTAAGTGAGTAGCCCAATTCTTATGTTCATCACCAACTAGAATACTAAGCTGAGTCTTCAGCTCTCTATTTTTTCGTTCCACCGGATTCGCTTCCGGGTGGTAAACTGGTGTAACAATCTGGTGTACCCCTAGACAGTGTAATATATGCTGCATAATAGCACCAACAAACTGTGTCCCATTATCACTAATCAGTTTCCTGGGTATACCAAAACGGAAAAATACCTCTTCTACTAAAACACTAGCACAATCTTGTGCAGTTGCATTTACTAATGCAAATAAATCCATTTTTCGCCTTTGTCAGTCTCTGGCAGAGGACCGAATAAATCGACTGATAAAGTCTCAAATCTTTGTTGCAAAACGGGTGTCTGCAACAAACCACATGGTTTCATGTTAGTTACTTTGTAACGCTGGCACGGTTAACAATGTTTAATGTAATCCTTAATGGTGTTCAACATATAAGGCCAGGAATAACGCTTGGCTATTCGTTGATATGTTCCTTCACAGCCATTGTGGCCAGATAATTTGTGGTCATGATATTTTCGCAACACATCTGTTCGCTCTGCTTCTGGTACCACTAATTGCACGTCGTCTTCTTGGACGTCAGGGTTATATCGATATAAAAACCCATTGTTCATCACGTATCCCCTGTTTGACCAGCGAGAATACTCAACTTCGTCTTCAAAATTTTCTAATCACCAATTTGTTTCTCTCGGTATTCACAAACATTAATTGTTGGCATGGTAATTTCCACAGTACAAATTGTACAGCAGTTAGAGGTTTCTTCAGTGCATGGGGGCCTTGACAAGGCATCAGCAACTATATTCGTCCTACCAGGTGAATACTTAATATCCAGGTCAAAAGACTGCAACGTTAAAGCCCATCTGGCGAGTCTTCCGGATGGTGATTTATTAGTCATAAGCCATCTTAGTGCCTGATGATCAGTGTAGACTGTCACCTTACTGCCTTCTAGATATCCTCTGAACTTTTCCATGCTCCAAACTACGGCTAGAGCTTCACGCTGTAGTTTACCTCTGCACTAGTGAGTAAGCGGCTCGCATACTCCACTGGACGCTCGTCCTCGTCCTCCCCCTGTAGTAGACATGCCCCAATGGCATAGCCGCTTGCACCCGTCTTCAGACCGAATGGTAGTTTGGGATCGGCTTGTCGTAAGATGGGAGCGGAAGTGAGGCGTTGTTTCAGCAAGTCGTAAGCTTCTTGTTGAGAACTAGTCCACTTAAACACAGCGTTTTCCTTAGTAAGTTCGGTTAATGGTCGTGCTAATTTCGCAAAGTCCGGTATAAAACGCCTATACCAAGAACAAGTCTGTAAGAAGGTTAAAAGATGCTTCAAGTTTCGTGGTGGTGCAAGATCTAAAATTGCGGATACTTTTCCAGGGTCCGTCTGTATTCCATCTGGTGTGATATAATGACCCAAGAATTTTACACTCATTCGCGCAAAAACACACTTCTCCCGATTTACACTGAGTTGAAACTGTTTCAAACGTTCAAATACCAATTTTAAGTCAATTAAATGTTGTTCCAAAGTCTCAGACATGATAATCATGTCATCCAGATAAGCGAGAATACACACTGTTGGTAAACCTGCGCGGAATCTATCAATCAGTCTTTGGAAAGTTGCAGGCGCGTTCCGCAAACCGAACGGCATTCGTTTGAACCGGAAAGTTCCATAAGGGGTGACGAACGCGGTTTTGTCGCGATCCGCTTCCCGCACCGAGACCTGCCAATATCCCGCACGCAAGTCGATAGTCGACATAATTGGCGTCCGTTTGGCCAAGTGTAACAGATCATCCAATCGCGGCAAAGGATAGCTATCCTTAACCGTAATTTGATTTAGACCACGATAGTCCACACAAACTCTGGTTGAACCGTCTCGTTTAGGAACAAGAACCACAGGTGCAGCCCAAGGCGATTTACATGGTTCTATCACATCTTCATTGAGCATACGCGTAAGTTCTTTACACAAAATGTCCTTCTTCAATGGGGACATCCGATAGGGGGGAACAGAAATTGGAGTACTATCCCCAGTATCAATACAATGCTCAGCAAATTTAGTTGGTACATTGCTCGGTTTAAAAAGATCCGCATGTTCTTCGAGCAAACTGTTAACTTGTTTCTGTTCAACATCACTTAATCTTTGGCCTTCATCAGTTCTGAGAGCAACTGTACTAAGAGCGCAATAATTAAAACACTCCTGCTTAAAAATGGGTTCTACTACCAGATCATATTTGACACCTGGTGCATCCAAAAAGAACCATTTATTATCGGGAACGCACAAAGCAATGTTCGCTTGACGGATGAAATCGATTCCCAAAAGCGTACAGTTTTCTTTACATTTAGGTAGTACGTACCAAAAACGTTATTGGTATAACCCGATCCATCAGGTCAATAACAACGTCTACCGTTAACAATTCTTCCGTAATAGGAATACCATTAGCATAAACAATGGTCTTAGTTACTGTATTAAATTTGTAACCTTTGAAGCAAAGAAGTTGGTACAACGTATGGCCAGCAATACTTTGCGTAGCGCCTGTATCAATATAGCCATAACCACGCGATCCACGTATTTCAATCGGCAACAACGGTCGTGTCGACGTCTTTGTGGTGTTTATAGCATAAAATTCTGCTGCTCCAGCCTCTTCAACCTTCTGCTTGCAGTTAGGGCAGTTACTTCGAATGTAACCTTTAGTACCACAGCCAAAACAAGAAATGGCAGCCGATTTCTTCTTACCAGTACTACTCGAACTCGCAGAGCTCACTTGTATTTTGCAGGTTTCTTTCTTCTTTAGCCTTTCACACGCGGTCTTGACGTGACCGAATTTCTTACAATAGGCACATTGCATTCGCACTTTCCTATCGTCACTAGGAGTTGTTTCTGTGATCACTTTATTGTCTTTCGGATTATCAGGTTCTCTGATCGACTGTTCAATATCACGAGAACGTTTCAATAACTCACTGAATGTCCTAAAGTCACTTCGCGGCAGTCTCTTACGCACTTTCCGAGATAACAACCCGTAAGTCATGTCCAACTATGCTTCTTCCGCAAGTGTATAGTTCAATTGCGCTAGTAACGCACGAATACGGCACACAAATAATTCTGTGTTCTCATCGGATTTTTGTTCGCGTTTAAACACTTCTCGAAATATTAATGGAGCCGGAAGTTTCTTTGAGTAGATTTCTTTCATTAAACGCACCGCTTCACTCCATTTTGTAACAGAGGATTTGACGCCTTGCCACCACATAGCAGCTAGATCTTCCAAAAGCATTGATAAGCCACGTAGCGCGTTCTCATCAGTTATGTTTGCGCATTCTTTAAATGTTTCTATATGGTCAACGAAAGAGTCAATGTCCGCCTCACTATTACCATTAAATCGTACCGTACATGTCGCAAAACTACCAGTTTTTGGTTCACTAACCGCAACCGCACTGACAGGAGTTTCTCTTGCCGGTCCACGTAGTTCTTGCAAGAGTAGTTTAAATTGTTCCTCAGACAAAGTAATTGACGAAGACTCAGTCTTCGGCTCGATCTTTGGCTCTGGTTTCGGGTCGGTCTTCGGGGGCATTATGACTTCTTGTATTAGCTGTTACCTTTACACGGCACACAAAACAGCTCTTCAAATACCGTAAACAAAAGTCTAACACACAATGCAATTGCAAAATCCCGCTACAATAACCATACACTATTCCAAATCCCAACGTAACACTACTCGCACACCTTACCGAATCTGGTTAACAACCACACAATGAACAACGAAAAACAACTGTCGGCACTGTTCGTTAATGTTCGGTTCTGGCCTCGCGTCGGGGCGCCACTTTATGTAACAAAATACGTTGTTTCTCAAAACAAAATAAATAAATACTTCATTACATAATTGTTTATTAATTAATATGTAGGGATATAGTGTATGTATAATTATAATATTAATAATAAGAGATAAAGCATATACATAATTCAGAGCACACACTCGCGCGACTACTCAAACAACGCTGCTAACTCCCAGCTGGTAGGTAGGTACGCACGGTTAGCTAGAGTGGGGGAAGACTCACACAACTAAACAGAGTTTCATAACATAAAGTTTAAATTCTAGCTACACCCTGAAATTATGAAAATATCAGAAGTGATATTAGGGGGTGAAATGACTGTTAATATTAGATAAAACCAGTAGCACTTGCATGCCATATTTTAAATTTTATTGTTTTACAGTATCGCGTCCCCTGAAATTTTCAATTATTATTAATTTATTATAATTGCTAGGGTAGTGTTTACTCCCCCTGAAATTATGAAAATATCAGAAGTAATATTAGGTGGTGAACTGACTGTTAATATTATATAAAACAATATCACTTGCATACCACATTTTGTATTTTATTTTCACAGTACTTTGTCCCTTGAAATATTGCATAAATACATATACTCTATTTCGTTTCTAAGATACAGAGACCCGTTTAGCAAATGATTCATTCTGCCTGTATCCTTGTCTGGATAACTATGAGCTAGTAATATTTGTTAAAGTGTATATTTTCAAACTGTTATTGTTATTATGTACCCTGTGCCCCTGAATTGATATACCAAATGACTTATTTTGTTTACTGAATTAGATAAAAAAGGTATTTATTATTTTTTCTTCGATTTTATTGAAATAAACCTAAACGAACGGCAGCGATCGTCAACGAGCGGCAGCGAACGTCAGGGTTGTCCAACACTAGTTTTCTTTCGAATCCGCTGCTGCGAATCTGCTGCTAAGTTCACTCTGATATGAAATCAAGCTCAAAAGGAAGTTGGGGAACACACTGATCAAGAATCCAATCCATGACGTACCTACTAATAACTGCACTAATAATACTGCCCATTGGGCAACCAAATATTTTTTGGTATTGCTGCCCGTTATAAACCAAAAAAGTGTTATTAAAGATGAAGCTGATTATATCAATGAAATCATTTTTAGGAATGGTAGTGTGATCACTTATCATTTCCCATTTTTCTGCTATTACAGTGACTATTAATTCGAACGGAATATTTGTAAAAGGACTGACCACATCTAAGCTAATTAATACAAAACCTTCAGGTTGTTGGTAATTTTGAATAAGTTCCGAAAATTAAAAACTGTCTTTAATAAAATAACGAGTCTCGCCCTCAATTGAAAGGGACAGGATTTTAGTTATGTAACTGCATAATTTTGAAGTTGGCGAGGAAATTGAAGAAATTATAAGTCTAATGGCTCAATTTTGTTTATGGGTTTTCAGAAAGCCATAGAATTTTGAATTTTGCTCGTTGTAAATCGTTAGTGATTTGGCACATTCTTCCGAAATATAATTAATAGTTTTCAAATTTCTTATAATTTTGTTACATTTATTCTATGTTGAAATGGTTCTATCTTTATTTATTTTTGTGTAATATTTCTGTAATTTAATACAGACAGGCACAGAGCGTCATAATCATCTTTATTCAGAGCTACTGTAACATTTCCTTTGTCTGAATTGACTATTATTGTTTCAGGATGTTGTTTGAGGAACAATTTTGCTTTATTAAACTCGGTAGTGGCTGTATTTCTTATGGTAAAAATTAGTAATAATATTTGTAGCTCTGGCTCTCAATATGTTGCGATTGCTATGGCTGTTACTGACCACGTTTATCTCGACGTTTGAAGCCGCTTGAATTTAGTAAATCCCTTTTCAATCGCCGAAATAAACGATCGAGATTAATATTTGAAGCCGCTTGAAAATGTCAAGTCAAACCTATAAAGTAACAGGCTTGGACTTACGAAGCAGCTTGATTCTGTCGAAATAAACAGTGATGTTTCAAATAACGTAACTACGCATGCGCACATCCGCAATATGTTGCAGTGTTACTAAATTCATATCAAATGTTGGTTGTTTGCATTTTACCTCATTTTGTAAAAGTCGCGACATAAAACTTAGTAAAATTGTCGAAAAGTGATATATTTGAAGTGATGAAGAAATAAATGTTTTTTTCATGTTTTTGAAAGAGAAGGCAAATAACAACATGACAATTTTTAGATTTTGGGGTTATATATCCAGGATGAAATTAGATCATATACTTTTCCCTGTCTGTCTGCATAATCGAGTATTTAACTATCTTTTTTTAGTCGATACGAATTTAAAGAAGATTGAAAAGAACTCAATCCGATTTTCAATCCGCTGAGATAAACCAATAGGATTTTTCAAGTCATAATATACTTGAAGCCGCTTGAATTATCGAGATAAACGTAGCCATAGATAGCTATTTCAAGATCCGCTATACTAAAAATGAACAAGCAGAAGACTCACTTCATCGACCTGAAAAAAACCTTATAAAATGAAATATAACTTATAGAAATTATTGGGTGTTATTTATTTTTTTAAAAAGAAAGAATAAAAAATACTAGTATTAAGAAACGTATATCATCTCCTCCAGGCATAAGTGACTTGAATTAATATAAACGATTGCAAGTATCAAAGTAGTTATGTATTATTATTTTGTAAAAAATATATTGAACTGTCAATTTGCTGTCAATAAAATATATAAATAAAATAAAACGTTCTAGTTTCTTCTGAGTTCAGAATTTTATGAGTTGTGTCTTACGCTACAGAAATACTGCAGTACCCAATTACCGGATAAGCTGACTAAGCTGCAGCCTAGGGCGCACAGATTTTGGGGGCGCACAATTTTCTCGTCTTATTATAGTTTTTGGGGTGCTTTCATTTGGTTAGAGCTAAGACGACCTAAACCAGGCCCTGAATATTATTGGTTTATCTTAATAAATATTACACAATAATTCATCTGCAATCATGCCAAAAGCTTTAACAAAGCAATCGCAGAAGCAAATAACGAATGTCGTGAACTACTTCGAACGGGAAATGGCCAACGATGGGCTTTTGATTCTGTTAAAAGCCGTTCGAGAGGTATTTTTTTCAAATATTTCTTTTCTTATCAAACTTTAATTGAATTATGTATTTTTAGTGAGCAGCAGATGCCATACAAATAAGCAGATCTGCTGTGAGCAAGATTTCGGGAAAAGTTAGAAGAGGCGAACCTCTAACGTCACCGAAAAAGCCCAAATTGATAGTTTTACAGAAACTGCAATTTAATCCAAATATATGTAATAAATAAATAAATAAAAATAAATATATAAAAGAAAATGATTATTTTCAAAAATAGTTTAGTTTTGTTATTAATTATTTTAATTACTTACATGCATGTATTGTATAGGGCGCGAGCAGGCACGTGACTCGAGCCTCCTTGACGTGCTAGGAATCAGCCGATTTGTGTGCGCTTGTCATTTTGACAAGAACAACCTCACTTTGACAAGACCAATGTTTTGACTTATTTTAATTTTGAACTGTTGAGGTTATTATTTTTAATGTCATGTGTTTTACTGTCTGAAAATTGTACATTAATAACATTTCAGCAGTTCAAAATCAAAATAAGTTAAAATATTGGTCTTGTGAAAGTGACACTGTCTTGCCAAAATGACATGCGCACACAAATCAGCTGATTCCAAGCACGTCAAGGACACCCGAGTCACGTGTCTGCTCGCGCCCTATACAGTAAATTGTGCACCACGCATTGCATTTTCTAGAATAAATTAGTATCCCATGCAAACGTAGTAATAAGTGACGTCATTATCTAGTAATATTTATTGATGACGTGAGTCTTCTGCTTGTTCATTTTTAGTATAGTATGTTTTTTGATTTAATTTCATGTTTTTGTGGAAAAATGCTAAATTTTTTACCCATAGCTAAAACAGTTTTTAAATCTTCAGGAAAGGTTACGTTCGATAGATTTTTAAACCAATTATCTTTAGGCCGAAAAATAGAATTCTTTTTTCCTTTATTAAGTTTTTTAATTTGGTAATATTCTTTACTTTAATTTTTTAAAAAGAGTATTATACACCCTGTGTTCTCTACGTTTAAATTCAGTAAAAAATGTGATAGGTAAGTTACCAGTATTAGTCAAGTTAGCTTCTATATTATCCTGTTCTCTTTCAATTGAGCGTAAGACTTCATGTGCTATTTTTAATTCTAAGTTAATTATTTTATCTATCAACCTATTGTTAATTTGGAGGGTCCTCTTCGTCGACCCGGTGTTGGTTGAAGTTATTAGACTGTGGATTCCCTTGACTCCTTGTGTGACGTGTTTTGGTCTTACGTTATGTTTTTTGCAATTGAGAAGAAAGATCTTTCTATTCCTGAAGTTCGCTAATTTGGTGTTGTTCGATGCCCAAGTTTTGAAAGTCTGGCAGGTGTTGTGGCCGTATGTACGTCGAAGCTATTCGAAGAACCCCATCCTGGAAGTTGATGTTAGGAGGAAGTAATGCCGTACTTGTTGATTGATAAAATAAGTAATGGACTTCTCGGCGGAGATTGGCAGGAATTATATTAATAACCCATGTAGTTGTTAGTTTTATTTAAAATTCCAATATTTCGTTACTGATTTTGTAACTTCATCAGGGAATACTAAAATGTACATTTATATTGTGTGTTACATGTTGAAGTTGTAATACTTACAAATATGTTTAACATAGTTTTAAATTGGAAAATAATCAGTCGTAGAAACAATTGTTAAAATTAACAACGAGTTTTAGTTGTTAATTTCAATGTCAGTTGCTAAGTTCAAAATCCCAATTCACTATTACATCAAGTTGCTTAAATTTAACTAGTCGTTACGTCGAGTTGTTAATCTAGCAACTGCATTTCTCTCGTTGTTAGTATTGAACAATCGTTGGTAAATGGTTTTTCTTGAAAATTTTGTGTTAGGAAATAAACTTTTACTGGAAATAGAGGGACGACAGCAATGGTAAACTATTTATAAACTAATATATACATACATGCCCAATAATTATTATATACATTTTTAAACAAGATTTTAGATTTATGCAAAGAAATTTGCGAGATGTTAGTAATCCATTCCCGATCCTGATATCGGCAAAAAAATAATTACAAAGATATTCAAACTGAGCAAGTGTCGTTTAATTCGTGAATTGGATGGTCTCACGCTTCAAGCATACTGAGTCAGTATATGCCCGAAGGTCTCATGTTACAAGATGAAGGATTTACATTTATTCCAAATTTAAATATTTTAATTCCTAATATTGAACAAGTTTTCAGAATTTCTCCCGAAAAGATCTAAATTCAATTTTTTGAAATTTATTTTCATTTATCTTCACATTTAAATTTAAACAGCCATTTCAACAATTTCAAATTTCTATTATTTTTACTGCTAAAATTCCTAGACGATGGTCATGTGCCATCCTGATGATAAGATTCTTGAAATTTCAAAATCGATCGCATAGAATTGAATAAACATGAAACATGTATACTAAAATGGAGAACTTCATCAGAGTCTCCCAACACTTAATTTCTACGCCTAGCTATGGGTCTTATAAAGAGATTACAGGGCAAAATTTCAATTTTTCAAGTCAATCAACCATTTGCAAAATTTCCAACTAGCAGTTATCAGAACTGAAATGCAAAACTAGCTTTGTTATTTAATTAGTCCAAAATTATCATGAAATCTACCATTAGAGAATAATGTTCCGCAGAACATCTTTAACCCCAAATTTTCTTATCACTCATTATTAAAAACTCAAACGTCAAACGAATCAAAATCTGTCACTTTAGGTTGTCAATAGAGTAGAAATATGTACAAATATTGAGAATCGACATGTCTTTTAACTCACTTGTTAATAACTTCATTGTTATATTTATCAACGATTGTTCAGAACGACCATTTTTAACAATGTCGTTAATTATGTATTTACTGAATAGCAATTAAATGACAGTTGTCTCAGTTGTTACCTATCGACTATGTTAACAACTATCTTAGTGAATTCGGCCATATATTGGTCAAGCCACACAAAAGTTAAGCGTCCGGCTGTCTCAACACAAACAAGGAGAGAAGAGAGTTAGCACTAATAATATTTGTGCTTTAGCAGCACATGTACAAGATACACAGCACTTTGTAAATTACGATGAAACTACCATCCTTGAATTTGAAAATAACTACAAAAAAGGATTATTTTTAGAAATGTGTCACATCACCACAAATGACACCATAAACTATAAAACCGATACACAAAATTTAAGTGCTATTTATGCGTATTTACTAAGTAATTTTTAATAATAACAAATAAAGTACAAAATAGAAAAAATTTGTATTCATATTTACCACGCTTTGGGTGGTTTGCCGCGCTAGCTCTGTTCTCTTCTTCTTCGTGTTGCACCCAGATCTTAACCTTACAAGTTATTTTTAGAAAATAAAACTTTTCCACGTTTCGGCCGACATGTGTTTGAAAAATTTAAAAACTTTTTTTTTCATCAAAACAAAACAATAAAATAACTTTTAGAGTGTTTATTTTAAACTGTGTAATGTGTAACAAAACTTTTCCAAATTTATAAAACATGCTCATAACAAAAATTTAATAAAGATACATGTTTGTACGACTGATTATTTTCCAATTTAAAACTATGTTAAACATATTTGTAAGCATTACAACTTCAACATGTAACACACAAGTTATACAATATAAATGTACATTTTAGTATTCCCTGATGAAGTTAAAAAACAGTAACGAAATATTGGAATTTTAAATAAAATTAACAACTACATGGGTTATTAATATAATTCCTGCCAATCTCTGCCGAGAAATCCATTACTTATTTTATCAATGATAGTTTTGCTCTTGTCAATGCCAATATTATAATTATTATATCTCTAATATTTATAATTAAAATATAACGTCCACGATGCAAGCAGTTGGCCCATCCCTTAAATCAGCAAAGGCCAATTGCTGGTGTTTTCGTTATTTTATATAACGATTTAAGGTTTATAGGATTCAACTTTTGTCCCGAAGAACAGGTGTCACACTCACTAGAGTAATCAAATATTCTACGTCCACCTCATAATTTTCCATTTTTTACGTCCCGCTACCCTTGGTAAGGGAGGTATAGGGATCGTGCTAAAAATCGCATATCGAGATTTTGAAAAATGACCACGTTTTAAGGTCCCTAGAATCCGATTTTAACATTTTCATGATGATGTCTGTGTATATGTATGTGTGTGTGTGTGTGTGTGTATATATATATATATATATATATATATATATATATATATATATATATGTGTGTGTGTGTGTGTGTGTGAATCCTTTACTCTAACTCAAATACTATCATTCAGAAAATTTTGAAACCTTGTATTTCTACCTTATTCTAATATGGGAAGAGACCATTAGATTTTGGTGTACACCAGATAACCGGAAATGGCACTTTATTTGAAGCTCAAAATAGATTTTCTTCGAAAAATACCTTCAAATGTTGCTTTTTGAAGATTTGTATTATTATAAAAATTAAAGATTATTAAATTTTCTACAGATTTGCATAAATACTTTTTCTATATATTTTATGGATAAATTTATAAAATATCTATAATTATAATCCCGGAACGTACGCTTTAAACACGCAAAACTCCTTAGTTACACAGTTCATATCTTAAATGTATGTAACTGACATAAATGTCACTGTCAAAGAACTAATCATTTCAAATTAATAATAGTAACGTGTTTTAAAAAGAAAATAGTAAATAGAATCATAGTTATATGGAATGGATCTTAATACAGTTTCCGCAATAACTAAATATGTAACTATGTATATTTAAATTAATAAAAATTAAATAGCGGGAGGTTTGGTGTTGGCCACATCAGATTTTTTTTATTAGTAAGCGCTTTGTAAAAGCTGTGCTTGATTTTTCCAAAATAAAGTAAGCATGCATACTTCAAAACATTTATTTTATGAAATATGTCTTACGTCAGCCAATATCATCGAGATATGAATATCATTCATAGACTACTTCATTAAAATAACATAAATAAAATATTGAAATACCTGTCCGGCGGACTGCAAAATGCCCGCAAGTCTGAACGCACGCATTTAACTACATGTATTTTTTGATCGTGTGTATCGTTTTTGTATCGTGTGAACACAGCCATAAACAACTAAGTAATTTCTAAATAAACGCCGGACACGGCACACGGCGAAAAGTTGGATCGTGTGAAAGCGGCTTTACAATTTCTCGGCAGACTCATAAGTATGCACTTATGCAGCATAGGCAAGGAAAGATATATACTAAGGCATATACATAGGCGCCCACGGGGGGGGGGGTCGAAAGGGTCGACTGACCCCCCTTTCATTTATGGACTGTATCCATTTAAAAAAATAAAATTATAATTTTATTTTTTCATTTCAATGTATCATTGTATTTTTTAATAATTATTGGTAATATTTTCTTATATTTTAATCAAAAATTTATTACATACTATCTATTACTAAGTACGAAATAGCTGAAGTGTCAGAATGAGTAAATTATGTTATGTACTATTATTATATTACATTATCTTCGGTGTTGTATTTTCTTTAATATGCCGTAGTTTATTCTAATCATTTTTTGATCACGTCCTTCTCAAAACTTTCACAATTATTGATTTTATTGTTATATGGAAATAAAGAAATAGAAAAGTAAATAATGAATAGACATTGCATATTTATTTATATTAAAAGTACCTACGTATGATTAGGGTTGCCGTATTTTGTGAGGAGCGCGATTTAATTAATATTTAATTATTATACATTTTATTTTGAGCTGTTCAATAGAATAATTATATTGTTACTCAGTAATATATTTTAATTTAATGCATCATTGTATTTTCAGATTGTCTGTTTCTGTAGTTATTGCTTATGCTTGCATCTCGCATCATAAAGCCTAGTATAAGGGGCAATTCTACGCTTTTAGAGCGTACATACGCATTTTCGTCATAAAATATTGATTTTAATTTATTAAGAATTTGTCAAATTAGCTTCATTGTAAAGAACTATATATTACGTACTTTGCATTAAAACACGTTTGACCTTGAAAATTATTAAAAATTCGCCTACGGCGCATTTTTTTCTCACAACAAAAATTTCGACCCACCTTGTAAAAAAGTTTGCGGGCGCCCATGGACATATACCTATTAATAATTAGTGTAATAGGTATATGATACTAGACCGAGCATCCATCATGGCGGCAATGTCTAGCACGGAACACCGACACTATAGGCGAATTCTGGCGACGGAAACAAATGTGTGTTCATGGGAAACATGGAATAACCAAATTCTGGCGACGAACTCATGACGTCATGAGTTAGTAATCCGTCGGATTCTATGGATGCAGCTAGTGAGCAGCTTCCATATATCTGTCTTTTTCTTATTATAGATCCTTCTCTCTCTCTCCCAAGCAGATGTTTATGTTTATATTTATTCTGTCAGTGCTTAAACTAGGTTAGGTGAAAATGAATGCTGAAATGACTGATACTAATATCGAAAATTACTTCTTCATAGCAATTTTGTATCCTATTAGGTTTTTCTTTGTTTAAAATAACTGTTCTTGGACAGCATTAATAAATTGACTCCCACTATTCATTTAATTTAAAATACTGTCATATATAAACTCTTCATCATCACAAAATAATATATCAAAAGATGATGCCAGACCAGAAGTTATCGAATCCATAACTTTACAAAAATTTCACTTGTTGTTATTAACCTTAATACTGTCGCTCACTCATCATTTGATGGAATCAAAACATGGAATTATTCATTCTGGCGCAACGTTGGAATCATGACGTATGCACGGATTCTTGACGTCATTGTTTGGAAACAAATTCACGAATTCATTGATTTGTGTTCGTCGCCAGAATTCGCCTTATGTCTAGCTATGTACCAATTGAACAGATGGGCGCCATAACGAGACGTTAATTGCACGCGCACATTTAGTGTAAATTATATAACGTAACTATAAAAAAATAACTATACAGTAATTTGATAAATGCATTTTATATAATTTCTGTATTTCAAAATAACAAAACTCAGTTGTACAACAAAAAATACGACCAATATTTATTTACATTTTTTTTCAATAATTATAATAAATATTTTCTTTAGGTGTAGTGAATATTATTTAATTTATGTTGGATACTCAGTAACCTGTTATTTCTGTTAGCCAGCGTCTTTCAAGTTTATTTCTTTGTCTGTTTCTTTTTTTAGTATTTGTTTAGAAAGCTTGTTTCGCTATTTGTTTTATTATTGAATTTGATTATCTTCAGCTTTTACAGTGTACATAATATTTATATTTTGTAGTTTCAGAAAACATATTTTTCGTACGTTTAAATTTCGCGCCATTCAATTAGCGTCTCGTTATGGCGTCCATATGCTTAATTCGGCACATACGTTTAACATTATAAATATAAACTCGGTCTAGTAGTATATACATATACCTATTAGATTAATATGTTGCTAATGCTCATATCTTTTCCATAAGAGTAGGTGAAGGAAAAACTGTGAAATGGAAATATCGTTTCTGCATAAGTCTATCTCACACAAACACCCAACTCGGAATTATACGCACGCTCGTAAATCTTGACTACTGTTGGCTATCGCCGACAGCTGTAGCCGGCTGATGCAGCGAGCAGATGGTTTCATGGTTTGACGTTTGATTTCATTTTTGTTTGTACTTTTACTTCGAAGTATTTGTGCTCTACTCTGATAGAAGAGGAAGCATATTAATTAACATAAAAAATCGGGGGAGCCTCTTATATCCCTCAAACGATGTGGTATTTATTCGTAAAAAGGCTGAAATGTTATTTAGGCAAAGCCAAGAGGAAATAAAACAAAAAGTTTAAACAACGCATGATTATTAACGTGTTTCAGCAATGCTCTCCTTATGTGTTTAATACATCCGAATTTGTTAACGACGTTAAAGAACAAACTATTTTAGACAATCACAAAACACAAATATGAAAATTATTATTGATACATTTCTAAAAATGAGATTTTATCACGAAACGAAATTACTGTCGGAAAAAGATGATTATATTAGAAATAAGTATCATCGATTGTGCTATTTAGAAATCATTAAATATTTTATAAATTATTTCTTTTATTCTTCTTTACCTTACTGTCACCTAAATAAATTAATCCTGACGAGATTGTATTTCTATTATTTTTACAGTAAAACCAAGCAAATGATTTATTTCAAATTTAGCTAGAATAATGGCTAGGTATGCAACGTCCGAATGTCCCTACATCGACTCATTCATTTCTTGCTTCGTTCAGTTTCAGAACTTTCAAATCTTGCCCATGAATTTGGCGCGCATTATAATGTTCATTTAGTAACATGCGCATCGTCAGAATGTCCTTACATCGCCCCGTTCAATTCTCGCTTCGTTCAGTTTCAGAACGTTCAAATCTTGCCCACGAAGTTAGCGCGCATCAAAACGTTCATTTCTTGCCTTTTTCAAATACCTAATTCGCGCGCTCCCAAATTTAAACAGTACACTCCAAAGAACAAATTTAAAGAAAAATGTTTTATTTAGTAGAAATACATTAATAGTTCTTCAAAATTTATTATGTACTGTCAAAGTACATTGTAATAATATTACAAATGTATGGATCTTTATATATAGTAAAGTTTAGATATATATTTCATATCAATACAGGATAATGCGTCGATAGAAAAGTCTATCAAAATCATTATAATCATGATTTTATTGCCACAGAAAGGAAGAAAAGATGATATTGCTGTTTTTAAATTAAACGAAGAAGATAAAAGAATATGAAAATATAATACTTTCAAAACGTGTAATTTAATATGATAATTAAATAATTCTTTATGTAAAATAGTAGATATCCAGGAAATCATATCTTAACGGCTGTATTATGTAGCACGTCGCTTATATTCACAAGTAGCACTATTTCTGCCATTGACATCGCGTCAACTATGTTGTTCGTCTTAGTTTTATTTTGTATTACACTTTGTGTGTTCACAAGTTTTCTATTTCCATATATTTCATAAATGCCATCAGCTCCTTCTACGTCACCTCTGGTAAAATTCAAATTTCCAATTAATATTTAAAAATTCATGTTTCGCTCAAATTAAATAAGAAAAAAACTCAAAAAATTAGATTTATAATACAAATATGTGAAAGTTACAGAAAATAAAATAAAAAAGTACCCCATAATTCTCGGAATATTTTTTATTCTGATATTTAGAATTAGAACTTGAAAACATGCTACTTCATCTTTAATATAGTATAAATATGCTATGTTATGTATGTGAAGTTCTTCTCTTCTGCCACCAGCAAAACCTAAAATTAGAAACTTAAATAAATGTATGTAGGTATTCATAAATTGGGTTTTAGAGCTATTTCGCCGAATCATTTTGCAGCCTGGGTAACGCTAAATGAACTAGAACAAGTCGGCGATCAGACAGCCTTACTGAGGGTATCCTGGTTACTATAGTCGTCACAATGGCTCAAACAAAGTGGTAGTATTGCAACAGTTTCACTAGTACCCTTTGACGATCCAGGATGGGGCAAAAAAAGAGTACATCTTCAACTGCGTCTTCCAGCTCCTCGACTAATTCAGTCTTTTCAAATGTAGCACGGATCTCCGTATTTCCATCGCATTAGCAACAAGCGCTAATTTCATTTGCGACTATGCCCAACAACAGAAAATATGCTTGCATATTTTCTGTGGCCCAACAAATTTTTTTATTCTTACATCTGATTTTTGTAATCACGCTTTTGCCATTAGCAAAATAAAGAATTATCAAATAACCTGTATATTAAAATTCATTGCATCACAATGCTGTGTAAAAACAATAAATTGATAAAAATAGTTAAAATCTAAACATAACAATAGGTATCTCATTATCCGCCTGCTACAAAAATTTTATTATGTAGTTACTCTTTGCTCGTCAATTTTGACTAAGGGCCACTTTTACATTGACCTCTATATATTTGTATATAGAGGTCAATGCACTTTTACCATCACCTGTCAAAGTTTAGGTTTCTGAAACCGTAGGGTACTCCTAACCGTCAATCAAAAAGAACTCATTGTTATTGTTATAGAAACCGACGGTTAAATTTTGGTTTCCATAACAATGGGTTCTTTTTGATTGGTAGTTGGGAGTTATCCTACGATATTCTTCTGAATAACGAAAGATGACTATTTAAGGTCATTGGTGAGCTGTCTGATGTAGGACGCGGACACTCAGCTGTTTTCGGTAACCTTGCAGTCAGCTGTCCAGGCGCCATTTTGTCGGTCATAGTTTTCTTGGCGCTAATTGAAAAGTTGGAATCAGTTTGCTGTCTTACATTGAGGTCTAAACAACAAACATTTATTTTGTGTGTAGTTTTGTTGTAAATTGTGTGTGAAAATGTCAGCTTATTTTAAATTATGAACTAGTGACGTCAAACGTCACACACATAACACATGCGGCAAACTTAAAGACAGACCTCGTTTGTGCTTTTATTCACCTTGCCTGTTTTTGTGTTCCTTGGAATCTTATCTTCTTTTACTGATATTTCATTCTTATGTTATATCATGTATTATTAAAATTCGAAATGATGTTTCTGTATTTTTGTATTCCTTTATTTATTATTTTACAAAAGATTGTCTATTTTTATAATTCAAGGGGAATTAACATGTTTAATGCTTTAAAATTACTAATAAGAAATAGTTTCATAATCATAACTTTCATTCTTTTACATTTGAATTTCGCGCTGAAAGGTATTCCTAAAACATGGTCGCTAGTTTATATTATTTACGACTGAGACATCAAGAAGTCGACGCTAGTGTCCTTACGGTTTGTTTCTTAGACTGTGCCTATATAGGCCTCTAGGCCCTAGGCAGTGCCGTAACTAGGGCGTGGCAAAGGTGGCGCACGCCACAGGCGCAAAATTCTTAGGGGCGCAAAATTTTAACCATTTATATGGTTTCAGATCAAATATTTCTAAAATCTATTTTGTGAATTTAACAAATAATTATCTACAGATAGGCCAGTCGGCAAGGTGTTTATTATATAAATAATTGGTGACAAGCTGGCGTGAATTTTATTCACTTTATTGGGGCCTGGAAAAATTCATACTAATTTTGCACCCTCTAGCCCCCGCGGATTTTGCCGCCATCTTGGGTTAAAATTTTACAATAATACAAAATTAAAGCTCTTAATTTCTTGTACATAAAAGGGTTCTTACATATTTTGCCTATAGGATGATCTTTCAAAGAGTTATGTTAAAAATAGTTAACCAGAATAACAATTTATGATAGAAATTTAAATTACTCAAAAAATTAACAATATTAGGTATTTAGTACTTAGTATCTATCTTGTTCCATTTAAGCCATTCAGTATTGTAGAGAATTGGGCATAGTTTTCAACTCTCTGATTGGTTGAAATTGGAGACAAGAGACACGTTTACCCAATGCAATTTCGGCTACTTAAAACTGGCGACATCTACTGAATGGCTTGAATGGAACAGAGTATAATAGATTTAACTATGTATAACAGTTTATTATTGATGATTTTTGAATATATTTTTTTAGTTCTTGCCTACAAATTCATCCTTAACTCTGACCCGGTTAAAGATACCATACCGCGGTTTGAAAATTTGAATTCAGCATGAAATTCTCCTTTATGTCATATATTATACCTTGTTTCATTTTAGCCATTCAGTATTGTAGAGAATAGGGAATAGTTTTGACCTTTCTGATTAGCTGAAATTGGAGACAAGAAACAAGTTTACCCAATGTAATTTCGGCTAATTAAAACTGGCGCTGATGCGAGCGCCATCTGCTGAATGGCTTAAATGGAACAGAGTATACACAATTTTTGCCGTTGAGCGGTTCGTGAGTTACTAACAACTGAAACTTATATAATTATCCTCTAAAATTTTAAACATCTGCAAATCGGTTTAGATCTCATTTCATCTGAAATTTCGACACGTATTAAATACCTACGTGATATTGTTCATCTTTAATTGTATTAAAATTTTAGATGAAAATATGAGAACTAAGCCGATTTGCAGATGTATTAAATTTTAGAAAATGATCATGTAAGTTTAAGTTGTTTGTAACTTGTGAACCGCTCATCAGTAGTTTATTCTGTTTTTATTTTCTTGATATGAAGGGGCGCAAATAAATTTTTTGCCACAGGCGCTCAAAACCCTAGTTACGGCTCTGGCCCTAGGTTATTGTTCAAAGGATTAACAGTATTCTGTACTGTCACTTTGACAAGTGGGGCTCCGGCTGGCTCCAGCACATATGTTTTCAAATAATTATAAATAAAAACATTTTTTGAGTGGTCAGTTTTTTAGTGTCAGCCTGTATAAGTACCTATGTGTATGTCAAAGTTAACAAATAGTTCATCGTATATTAATAAAAAAATTGATAACACAAATAACAAATTAAATATTGTTGTAATTTTTGAATATAGTTCCACAGCTAAATCTATTGAACCTGTATCTTTTTTCGATTATGTTAAAGAATGAATTAACTTTTTTTATTAATAAATAAATAGAGGAATTTTGAAACAATTTTAAAATATTAAATAAGCAATAGTTTTCTAATATATTGAACTTAATGTATTTTACCTACAAATATTCCTATTCGTATTTCACATCGCTCTACAACTTTTCTGTAGAATTCATATTTCAAAATAAAATTCAAAATTTACTATTTTATCTGCGCCTTGCGTCTTCAGTCCCACTCGTTATTCGTCCGATATTAGTTACAAAGAACGTAATACTCGAATTGTGTACAGGCGTAAACCCTTCTTTGTCGCTCATAGCGCGCTCTATTGAACCAGAAACATAATACCATTGAATTTATAATACCCTTATATAGGGATATTATAAATTCAATGATAATACGCATGGTTCACCCGGGCCTTAAAACAGCTGTTTGCCCGCGCCCTATAATATTAGTTGCAGATATGCATAGGCGTGCAACATTAAATATTTATTGACACATTTTAACTGAAAAACAGAGTAATACATTTAAAAATTATGTTTCTTTCTAAATAATGCCTTTCTGAAAGATTTATGTTCTTCACTTATGTTTTTGCAAAATACAAAATCATAGACTTAACTTATAAACCAAGGAATAATAATTTGATTTAAATGTCAAGACCACTGGGTAAATATTAGCACAGAGGGCAGTGTAGTAGATGAATAAAGTATCTGTAATTCTATGACATATGTCATTATTATTTATAGTGTGTTAAAAAGTAATGCCACTATTTACGTATATCTGTCACACCACATAAATTAAATAGACATAGGTCAAATAATCTATCTCTTTCTAATACAAAATGTTGCTAAGCTACTGCTATAAAGTGATGTGTATTCTTTCTTCGAGCAAATGACCTTGAATAGTCATCTTTCGTGAATAATAGTATACATATTTTCTGCCAATGATTTTGTTAATAAAAATATTTGGGTTTTAGCATAAATGTCTGGTTTATTTTAGGGAAGAAAAAAAAGCTTCAAATAAGAAAAATTCATTGTACGAAACTTTTATTTGAAGTATTAAAAAAAACATAAAGAACAGAGTTAAAACACTGCTAGTCATGTCCTCCCTAGTCATCTCCTAATCACCATTTATGCTATCACCCTCTCTTTTTTACATGGAATAATAGTACCACAGAGATTATGGTTTTTGAAACTTTAAAGTAAGAAAGCCTTTTTATTTGATCAATTTTCTTCTCTACACACCATTTCTTATATGTGTCATAAGATAATCTAGGTGTTTATTCGTGATGTTCGTGATTTTTTTAGTATAAAATAACACTTGACGCATCTTCCACTATACTTGCTTTTACAGTGCTCAAAGTCTTGTTTTATTCCAAAAAGATTTGATTTCCTTGATATTTACTATTTTAAATAAAGAATTATTTGATTATCATTTAAATTACATATTTTGAAAGTATTATTTATATTCTTTTATCTTTAACAAGTCTTTTACAAATATCGTTACTGTAATAAAAAATAATATGTAAAGTGTAATATGAAAGTTATAACAAATGTCTTTGAATTTATACCTTTAAATAATTTATAAATATTATACCACATTTTCTTCGTTTAATTTAAAAACAGCAATATCATCTTTTCTTCCTTTCTTTGGCAATAAAATCATTGTTAGAATGCTTTTGATAGACTTTTCTATCGACGCATTATCCTATATTGATATGATATATATATATATATATATATATATATATATATATATATATATATATATATATATATATGTCGCGGAGTAGTATCACTGGCAAACTCTATGTCGACCAACATTATTTCAGAACCACAGCGATAATATAAACGTGATGATCTCAGCGAGGCGGACTTGCACTCACTCCTGAGCACCGCTACACACTGATTCCATCCAAGCATTGTAGCCAAGAATGCTTGACGTTTCGATTACGACAATACAATTAAAAGATTATAAGTGATTCATGTAATACTTGATTCATTAAATGATCGTTACGACATGCTTTGATATTACAATCTCCGACACGGCCATTCTGACGTTTCACACGTCCTCGTGTGAACTATCTGAAAACAAAGAATTTATCCACAGCATTTTCGCTCGGCTATCTCTGACCAATAAGTGCTCAAATAGTTACAACTTTGTTCACATTTATATTAAGCTCAAAATTTAGCTATAGTACACTAAATTATTTAATGGACGCCTTTTTTACAAGACGTCAAACAAAACATATTTCTCTGACAATACATTTCACCAGTAAATACATGACCAATATCAGTATTCAAGCATTGTTAAAGCTTGTCCAACAGCGACAGACCATCATTGCTTAACCAGCAATCGATCGCTATTCCATCTTCGCTTAACCAGCGCAAGAAAACCATACCGTCATTGCTTACCCAGCAATGGAACACCCTTCCGTCATCGCTTAACCAGCTCGGAAAACCACACCGTCATTGCTTACCCAGCAATGGAACACTATTCCTTCATCGCTTAACCAGCTCGGAAAACCACAGCGTCATTGCTTACCCAGCAATGGAACACTATTCCGTCATCGCTTAACCAGCTCGGAAAACCACACGACAGAGGCACCTAGTTAGCATGTTACCTTCGGCAGAGGTATCACAGTAGCATACCGAAACACCATGACAGAGGCATCCAGTAGCATGTCATCTTCCATCACGGTTAATAATTCTAAAGAATTTAGCGAAAATGTCCAATGTCCAGACCAACGCCTCAATTGCTCCTTAGCCACTTTTGTTATAAAAGTTTGTCGGCTCTTCAAAGTTTTAGTCACTCCTGTGGATTTTCAACGATCCACTCGACTAGCCTAACTAAATTGTGGTCTCAACCTCCAGAAGGTTAATTATTGTACGCATGAACCGCTCTACTTAAAATTAGAACATGGATTCATGTGTTATGTAAATAATACGTAATACCAAATCGAAATAATTCGGCATGCTTAAGCTTAAAGCTATCAAAATGTTCTAAATTTTTTAAATAATTCAAACAGATAGTTCTTCTTCTCGTTTTCCTAACTGTATTTTGGCTTAGTGTTTTTTGGTTAAATTTTTTGACAAGTTGGTTTTTGCTCTTATTGGAGGTTAGTAAGTTTTAGTCAGTTGATCTTACACTGTTACAGGTGATGCTGTCTTTTACAATGCTTCTCGTTTGGCCTACAAATCCTCACAGGTATTTTATAAAAAAAATTGTTGTTTATTTAAACTTGTTGTTTATTATTGCTTGATTATACTCTGGAAAATGATTGTTGTTGATTTGTGTCATATATTTTTATTGTAGCACTTGATGAAGGTAAAATAATATACTGAAACGTTTGCAAGAGGAGATGTAGAAACATTTTTTTTTATCTTCCTTTGTATCCATCATCCGATGAACTTTCTTCAATTAAATTTATCCTTGGATAACGATTAAAATATTTTAAAGCAATTTGTTCCATTACTAGGGTTTTATACAAATCAAATCTTCTTTAAAATGTGTGGGCGACTGTAGTTTTCCGGATAGAAATCTTGCTAACCTAAATTTGTTGATAGTGAAAAGTCAACTCTAAAGTGTCAAAATTACAGTAAGTCAAATAAATTTTGTAACTCACTAGTAATATTTTTAAAACCTAGCAACCAGTTTTATTTTGTAATAATATCATCACACCTCAAGATATCCTTCCGGGATTGGTGGATTAAAAAGTTTTGTAACTCCGTTATGCAAGCAGCCGCAAATTATTTTCTTCTATTTGTTGGCAACCTATTGTCGTCGGCAAGTGTCAGTTTCGTCTGGGGCGCGAGTTGTGAGACACCTGTATAAGTATTTGGTATCAAAAGAAAGCTCGTAATGAGTACAATAATATTTTATCAGTTTTGAAAACCTAAAGGAAACTTTCCGAAAAGTTTCCACTGAATTTACTGTGAATATTTTCCAAAAAATAAATTCCCGGGAATTTGCCAACACTAATTTGAAGATTTAATAGTATCAATACATTATTTCAATAAATTTTGTGTAGACTGGTGTCTCGTCTGATTCTATTGGCGTAATAGCTCCCTACAGAGCTCAAGTATATTTCCTAAAAAAATTAGACAAAGATGAAAGTTCTGAACAAGTTGAAGTCAATACTGTTGACCAATATCAAGGAAGAGACAAAGAAGTCATTATTTATTCTTGTACAAGAAGTAGAGATGTTAGTAAAGCAAAAAATAATACTGGGGTAAGTAAAATGTGGTTTTTTGAATGTTTTTGTTTATTTAATATTTATTTTAGTTTGAAATTCTTGATGATAAACGACGATTAACTGTCGCAATTACTCGTGCCAAGCATAAATTAATTATTATTGGAGATTTCGCCACGTTAAAAGAATATTCTCCATTTGAAAAATTGTTAAATAGCTTGGATACTCATCAGAAATTAATATTAAATGATAAGAGCTTGAAATTTGAATGGAAGGAAGCTATTACGCATCTAGAAAATTGATTTTTATAAACTTTTATTTTTGTATTTTATTTGTTCAACTTATTTTTTATAGATCATTATATTTTAAATGCTATAATAAGTAATATTTAATATCCCTGACTTATACAAATCCTAAATCACTTTAATCATTTTTTTTACTGCATGTTCTTTCTTTATGTTTGTTTTAATTTAGGGTACGTTTATGTTGGAGCAACGATAAAAGCAATTCAAATTCTTTTTTTGGTATGTTTATAGTGACGACGTAAAAATGTAGTTTAGTGCTCAACTATTGTTAAGAATGACTCCTTCCAATCATGATTAAATTTATTTCCGAACGAACAATTAAGCCTCATTTCCACCGAATGTTTTAATGCATAATGATTTGTGCGTAATGCTTAATGCATTATAACAAGTTACTAGGATACCATTTCCAGCTACTTTGTTTAGTGACTAATTCGACAGAAATGTCACATTTTTTATCCTTTTTATTTTTAACTCTAGCAGACTGTCATTGCAGCAGTAATTCTTCTTTTCTTAACATGTCATATACATAATTTTTGGCGTCTATATCAATATCTAAAAATTAAAGAAACAATAATTATAAAATAGACTGACAGCTGACAGTTCAGATTAGAAAATAAAGAAAGACAGATGACAGATATGTATTTCCATCTCAAAATTACGCTTAGGCATTACGCCTTAAACCTTGGAGTTTGCAAGCTTTTGTTCCCAGTAATTTTCTCGTCTCGTAGTTTTTTGGGTGCTTTCATTTGGTTAGAGCTAAGACGACCTAAACCAGGCCCTGAATATTATTGGTTTGTCTTAATAAATATTACACAATAATTCATCTGCAATCATGCCAAAAGCTTTAACAAAGCAATCGCAGAAGCAAATAACAAATGTCGTGAACTACTTCGAACGGGAACTGGCCAATGGTGGGCCTTTGATTCCGTTAAAAGCCGTTCGAGAGGTAATTTTTTTCAAACATTTCTTTTCTTATCAAATAAATATATAAAAGAAAATGATTATTTTCGAAAATAGTATAGTTTTGTTATTAATTATTTTAATTACTTACATGTATGTATTGTATACAGTAAGTTAAGCAACACGCATTACATTTTCTAGAATAAATTAGTACCCCATGTATACGTAGTAATAAGTGACGTCATTATCTAGTAATATCTTCTGCTTATTCATTTCTACTATATATATAAACTTTACTGTATATAAAGATCCATACATTTGTAATATTATTACAATGTACTTTGACAATACATAATTAATTTTGAAGAACTATTAATGTAGTTCTACTAAATAAAACATTATATATAAAATAAATTTGAAGAACTCGTAACTTAGTTTTTAAAAACTTTCTTTGTTGACTAAGATTACAAGACCAATTTCAAACTTATTAAAGTATGAGATACTTTAACATAAAGATACGATTTACTCAAGTTCACGAGAAAACTAGGAATGGAATTTGTTATATTACTACTATTTATAACTAAATTCTACGTTGATTATCTCTAGAACGTGTCTTTACGTGAATAACATGTTTTGTACCAGAAAATCTGCTGTTTAAGGTACTGATTCACATATGAGTTAACAATAATAATAAGTATGATCTCATTACTTTGTTCTCTAAGGGTGGTTACTCTACATAATTCCTCCCTCCTGAAGACTAGAAGTTACATCCTTGGAACTTCTGTCGAAATTTTTTAATTCAATATCTTTTGATTTTTTAAATCTTTTCCGGAGATAATGTTACAATAATTAATAAAATAATTATAATATAAATTACAATATAATATTTATTTTAATTCTTATTATATAAGGAATCTAACTGACTACTGCTGTCTATTTTATTTTTTATTAAGGAGATATTTTTTATTTCTGTTTTAATATTTTCGATTTGGTTTTTGGTTATATTAAAATGAATTTCAATCAATTCACCATTTATTTTTGATTTCAATTTGATTATTAATTTCACAGTTATCAGTATGAAGTATGCCTTCTACTTCTTTTATTTGCAATTCATTGTTACAGAACAATTTTATTTGTTTTTTGTGCGGAAAGAATAAGTACTTTAATTTGGAATTTTCTATATTTATAATAGAGTTTATGAGTGAAATTTTGTTATATTGACAATATTAGAAATCTCTGTAACAGATAACGTTTTCTAAACATTTTTCGTATTCATTGCTTTGGGATTGACAGTAGTATTCCCTGTTACTTATTCTAATACATTTGTTTATAGATCAAATTTTACAATTATTTTGGGTATAGAGATCTTTAGGCACATTTATTGTTTCATATGTGTCGTATATGTGTGTGGGTATTGGTGTGGCTTGTAACAGGTTCTCTTTTAGGATATTTGAAGGAATTTAAATAAGGATAATTAGGTTATTATCTGTTATGGAGCAATATGTTTTAAGAATATTATTGTTTTGCATATTATTTAGAATTATTGATTTTATGAAATTATTTTCTATTTTATTTATTTCTTTTATTAATTCGCGATAATTTGTAATGCCCAAAATATAGTATGTTCAATTATGAAAAAGTAACAGTTTCTTCTAATAGTATTAATGAAAAGTAAAATTCTTGACCTATTTGTATAAGTTCATTTATTAAATTTTGAATTTTAAAAGCATCTATTTCATCTATAACTTTGCCGATTGCTTTTTCGACGTTATTTAGTTTTTTATTTAAAATAATATTGTTTTCATTTATTGATTTGATTTTATCGTTAAATTGTGCTGTAATGTTATTATTTATTTTGACCATTGAATTTACTTTATTTGTTAGTTTCATTTCATTGTTATTGATATTTTCTATAATTTGGTCATAATATTCTTTATCGGCAGAATGTAACTTTCCTGTTATACTTTTGATTATTGTGCCAAGACTATTTACTAAACCGCGTCTTGTTCTTTTTATATTTAAAAGTTCTACTTTATCCTTTAAGTGAAGCATTAAGTTTGTTAAAATATTTCTGTAACTTGTTACGTTATTTGCATATCTGTACATGTTCAATTTTGTATTAAGTGTATTAACATTATTTTGTAATGTTTCATACTGCTCTATGATATTTGTCAAAGGGACTTTGAAGGATATTATTTGTGTGTTTACCTGTATGTATGCTGATCCAAGTTCCAGGATGTTTAAGCCAGTGTTATTGTCATCTTGGATTAATTGTGTAATTCCGAATGGAATTAATCTGAAATAATACGTGGCGGTTTCAAATTTGAGATTTTATGTTTTTTTTTTATTTTTACTGTCTATTATTTGTCCACGTGAATGTCGTATGGTTTTTATACCAAGAATTTTAAATTTGGGTTTTTCTATTTTACCGGAATTGCGTTTATTAATTTTGACATATGCCTGCTCAGGAATATTATACTGTGTATCTATATTTTCAGAATGTTTTGCTTTATTTTTCTCCATATTATTTTTGACATCTTTATTTATTTGTTTCAGAATTTCAGAGTGTTTTTGTAGATACTCGTATTAGTATTTCTTCTGGTTGCAAGTTTTGTTCAGATATTGGACCGAATATTATTTCTATGGGTGTTCTTTTAGTGGTGGAATGTATGCTATTATTATAGGCAATTAATGCGTGTTTTTGTCTTTCTTTTAAAGGTAATTTTTTATGATATGGGATTTTGGTTAATAATTCTCATGTGTTCGATGAGAGACGAATGAAATCTCTCTGCTATGCCGTTGCTTTTTGGCTTGTCTATTGAGATATAGTGTATGTCTATTTTCCTTAAAGCCAAATATTGTTGAATTATTTTATTGTTAAATTCTAGGCCGTTGTCTGATACGATTTCTTTGGGTATGACATAATGAGAAAAATATTTTATTAATTTGTTTAGTACAGTGATTGCATTTTTATCTTTTATATAATAAGCGGCAGCAAATTTTGAAAAAAGTCAACTATGGTCCAAATTTAAATAAAAGATCGATATGAATTTTTTCGAATGGTTTATTGGCTGTTGGTGTTCTAATGTTTGGAATCTGTATAGGTTTTCTTTCATATTTTGTTGTTACGCAAGTTTCGCATTTGTTAATATAATTTTGAATATCTTTTTGCATATTAGGCCAATAATTTTTAATTTATTATAAGTTTCTGTGATGCCTCGATTAGTTTTACCTTCATGGTAATTTCTTATAATCAATTGTTGTTCTTCTTTGTCTTCTATATCGGTGTTAATTGATTTGCAAGCTATTAATCTATAACTGTTTGGATCAAAGTATGTTTGTAGCACCGAGTTAAAATGCATTTTGAATTCATCTGGTATAAGGCAATAGTATGTTATTCCAGGTTGTAGGTATGTTTTAATAAAATTTAGAATTGATTTGTTACTATCGATTTTATTTAAATATAAATATACTCGTAGACGTTGAATTTTGTTATTGAAATTTTTACTTCGTTTTTATTTTTTGTTACCTTTACAACTATTTGATTTCTGCATGTATTTATGGGTGTATCTAAATATTTAAGGCCGTTTACAGGACTTTCGTTGTCAGAATGTACTGTGATTGTGTCACTGCGGGTTTCAACAATAACTGGGTCTGTTCCTGAATTTAGATTTAATTCTAGGTCTTTCGGTTTTTCGTATATGTTGATTTTTATATTTGACTCAAAAAAGATTTCTTTTATTAAATTCTCTATTTTGTTCCAATTTTTCTTATCTAAGCCTGAACATATTTTTGGCATGTCTAGTTCTGTAATTTCGTTTTGTATGCAATGGTCTAAAAGTTTTTCCAAACGTATTTTGATATTTCGATAAGAGGGTTTTTCATCAAACTTTTCTTTCGTTATTAAGTGAAAAATTAATTTAGAATCTTTTTGGATTAGAATTTTGTTGTCTAAATTAAAGAGATTGTTACTGTGTGGATATTTTTCTTTTACTTGGCTAGCGAAGCCTTTGCCCATTTTTATGTCTTTTGATATGCAGTGGACTAAAGCATTTTTGGATTTAAATATATCGGAATTTTTATATTCCAGTTTGAATTCGGGTTTAGTTCGAGATAACGCGTCTGCGACTATGTTTTGACAACCTTTTTTATATTCAATTGTGTAATTGCCCGCAAATTCATCAAGTTTTAATCGCTCTAATTTTGAATTTGGCTCTTTTAAAGAGTTTAACCAAACTAGTGGTTTATAATCAGTAATAATGTTAAATTTGTACCCTAGTAAATAAGTTCGGAATTGTTGAGTGGCCCATATTATTGCCAGAAGCTCTTTCTCTATTACGGAATAGTTTATTTCGTGGTCATTAAGTGTCCCATAATATCCAAGTAATCCAAGGAAAGATTTTATTTCTTTTGCGTTTTTGGAGATAGGAAAATTTTTGATTGCCTGGGTTTTTTTGTGGGTTAGGTATAATTCCATCGGTAGTAATTCTGTGTCCCAAGTAAGCGACTTCTTTCCGTAGAAATTCGCTTTTGTCGAGTTGAATTTTTAAGTTTGCTTCTTTCAGTTTTTGAAATACTTTTTCTATGATATCTAAATGTTCTTGAAGTGAAGTTCCTAGTATTATGATGTCATCAAGATAGACAAAACAAATTTTGTTAATTAAATCTTTAAGTACGAAATTCATTAATCTTTGGAAAGTTGAGGGGGCATTTTTTAAACCAAACGGCATTCTTTTAAATTCATCATGGCCAGAATTTGCAGAAAAGGCAGTTTTTGGGATGTCGTTAGGGTCATTTTCAATTTGATGAAAGCCGGATGTAAGGTCTATCGTAGTGAAATAATTAGATTTACCAAGTTTATCTAAAATGTCAGTAATATCGGGAATCGGAAATTTGTCGTCAATAGTTTTTTCATTTAATTTTCGGTAATCTATTACCATTCTAAATTTTTGTTTGCCCGAAGCGTCCATTTTTTTGGTACTATCCATATTGGAGCTGACCATGGCGAATATGAATGTTGTATTATATCGTCTTTTAGTAATTTTTCTACTTGATCTCGTACTTATTTTTTATATATTTCTGGATACTTGTATTGTTTTGCATGTATGGGTATATTATCTGTTGTCTTAATCTAATGTTTAATTTTATTAGTGAAAGAAAGTTTGTCATTTTCTTGTGAAATTAAACATTTATATTTGTTTAAAAGTTTCATTAGTTTTTCGCGTTCTTCATTATTTAAGTGTTCGTCGCGAATTTTTTGATTTTTTATTTCGATATTAAAGTTTTCATCTTCAGTAGAATTGAAATATTGCAGTTTAAATTTGTTTAGAAAGGTTACTTCCTTTTTTATGAAATCGAATTTGGTTTTTAATATTTCTATGTCTGGTAGGCCTAAAAATATATCAAAATCTTGATGAAAATTAAAAATGTAACTTTTCATATTATTGTTTTTAAATTTGAAAAAAGTGTATTCGTAAATTTTGTAAATTTATCTTTTATTAATTTTGGATTTATGTAATTTTGGGTGGAGCCAGTGTCTAGTAAAATTTTGAAACCGGATACTTTAATAAAGGGTAATTTACTAAAATTATTTGTTAGTGATTCAATTCTTGTGGGTCTTCGTCTAGATCTAAAAAAATATTTTCGTTTAAAATTTCTTCTGGATCTAAACTTTCATTTAGTGAATCATTTTCTACACAATTAAAGGAATGATCTTGACGAGTAAATTTTCTTTTGGATGGTTGAAAAGACTGGGAAGATTGTGTTCGTGTGCTCATAGGCGTAGGTGGTTGTTTTTGCATCGCATTTCTTAAATTTGCAGCTGGTGCGAATTGTTTATATTGTTGTGGATTTGATTGTTGAGGCCTTTGCATGGGGGATTGATATTTTGTGTTAAAATGAATTTGATTTTTAGGTGGCGGTGTTTTTTGTGTATTTTGTAAATTGTTTTGATTGTGTATGTACTGTAAGTCATTCGTAATAAGATTTAATATTTCAGCTAGAGACTGCGGGTTTCTCGCAGATAATTGTGACCCAAATGGGTCTCGTACATTATTTATAAAACATTGGGTGTAATATTTGTTTGCATTTTCTAGTAAAAGTTTGCTCACTGTGCCTTGGTATTTCACCTCTATTTTGCTCTTATATATCAAATATAAATTATTGAATTTAATGAAATATTCTAGTATACTTTCTCGTATTTGTTTAAGATGTGTAATTTCATACATTAATGTGAATTCTGTTCTGGTATCAGTATAATTTTGCAATAAATGTTCTTTTAATTCCTTCCATGTATTTATTACTGAAATGCTAAGGCATTGTGCAGCGCTACCTTTGTTTTTATTTTTTAATGTCAATATTACTAGTTTTTAGTTATCTCAGAGGGTCGTGACTGATTAATTACATTGACTATGTCATCTACAGTTTTAATAAAATTAGGAAGAGACTTAATGTCTCCATCAAAGTTTGGTACTAGTTCTAGTAACTTAAGAACTTCATTGTTAAGATTTTGAAATATATTTGATGCTGGTACCGTGTCTTGTGGCATATTGATATTAAGATTTGAGAGACTTTGCAATAAATATTCCAGTTTAAATGAAATTAATTAAGTACTCACAGTAAGAGTAAAAGTTCTTTCAACATTGAACCTGATGACTTCTTGCTTCACTCCATGTGTGTTCGATGTGGGTAGCAGGAGAAGACGTTGTTTGAGTTGAACTCGGCCCGATGTGCCCTCGGTGTCCGGAGTTGTTAGGTTGACTCGGCTCGATGTGCCTTCGATGCTCGATGTCGGGTGTGGTTACTTCTGCTCTCTGGGTTGCAGAAGGACTCCTTGTTTCTCCAGTAATGTGAAACTGATGATAGAATTATTGTCGGACGGAGTGTCTCGGTCGTTGGACGGAGTGTTCTCGGTCGGACGTAGATTCTTCTTTGGATAACAACGAGTATTGATAGAAATCGATAATTTGCGAATTTCAACGAATTGAACCGTAACGGTTTTCGATTCACAAATTGTTATCCTACCAACACTGCCCAAATAAATTTGAAGAACTCGGAACTTAATTTTTAAAAACTTTATTTGTTGACTAAGATTACAAGACTAATTTCAAACTTATTAAAATATGACATACTTTAATATAAAGATACGATGTACTCAAGTTCACGAGAAAACTAAGAATGGAATTTGTTATTGTTAGTATCTAGTAATATATTACTACTATTTATAACTAAGTTTCACGTTGATTATCTCTAGAACGTGTCTTTACGTGAATAACATGTTTTGTACCAGAAAATCTGCTGTTTAAGGTACTGATTCACATATGAGCTAACAAGTTAATAATAATAAGTGATCTCATTACTTTGTTCTCTAAGGGTGGTGACTACGTAATTTATATATATATATATATATATATATATATATATATATATATATATATATATATATATATATATATAAACTTTACTGTATATAAAGATCCATACATTTGTACCTATTATTGTATTTCTACTAAATAAAACATTTTTCTTTGTAATTTGTTCTTTGGAGTGTACTGTTTAAATTTCGGAGCGCGCGAATTAGGTATTTGAAAAAGGAAGGAAATGAACGTTTTGATGCGCGCCAACTTCGTGGACAAGATTTAAACGTTCTGAAACTGAACGAAGCGAGAATTGAATGGGACGATGTAAGGACATTCTGACAATGCGCATGTTGCTAAATGAACATTATAATGAGCGCCAACTTCATGGGCAAGATTTGAACGTTCTGAAACTGAACGAAGTAAGAAATGAATGGGGCGATGTAAGGACATTCGTACGCTGCGTGTGTTTCCATTTAATAATGAGCTACAAAAGGTATTTCAGGTATTTATTTTATTTTAACTTACCAAACATTTTGTAGCATACAAAATTCATTGCCTTTTCTCAAGATATCTATCGGAGGGGTAATGTTCCCCCACTCCCTACTTCAGTCATTCCCCTGATTCCGTATGTTTACCAATCCCACACAGCATGGGGTAGCAAGGCTAGGTAATGGTATAATATGATACAGCAAGATACTGTTTTTCTTTAAGGGTGCGATTAAAAGCCTAACTTATAACAACCGTCGTACGCTCTTTAAAGGCGCTAGTAGTCCTTTTCTAAATTTTCCATGGAAATAAATCGTGTATCAAACCTTATTTCCTTTTGGGCGGAGCCAAAATTGAACTTGCCATGTGACATTGAAAACATAAGTAACATCCCTCGTAGCGTAAGATTTTACTTCGGACTCGGATTTTACTGTTTTCAGATAGTGAGATGCGGCTTTTGCCGTCCAATATCTGAATTTTATAATCCTAGTAACCCTAGTAATACGGTATAGTACAATAGGTACGTTCAATGACCAAAAGTGCTATCTAGCTGCTAGTGCTTGTATTACAGCGAAAAGGTTTAATTACTGAACGACATTAAAGTATTAAAGTTGACATTAGAGATTAAAATCAAAATGCAGGCGATTGTATTAACAGAATTTTGCGACAAAACAGATTTTGTTAACGAAATTGTTGTAGCAGTCACTATGTGCAGCCAGACAAATATGCAGTTAGAGCACTGTGCATATGCAACACAAAACAAAGATGTATCATACCAAAATACAACAAAAAATATAATTATAATAAACTTTGTATATTATAGACCAATTTCTGGTTCTTTTGATTAATTGTACAATTTCCGTCTTTATAAGTTAGAAAAACGATTTCGCGCTGTTCGTTCATTTTGAATTATGTACCTAGCACTAACCTAGCAATGAAATCATATGCTAGCCAGTGCTCGAGCAAAACGTTGTCAGCTGATACTTAGCAGGCCGTTCAGTTATCTAGCGCTAACAGTTGCTAGCTAGCAGCTAGCTAGTACTAGAGCTATTGAACGTACCTATTAATATGAAGTTAATGGGAAAACATTAGAATCATTAGTCGCAGATTACAGGTAAACGAGAAAAACGAATTATACAGATAAAAGAATTGTTTGTCCGGCAAACCCTTGTGTTTTCTCTTTCAATTTCTTACCCAATAATAACCGACAGATTATAAATTTCCAATGTTTGTAAAGCTGTTCTTTGGAATATGCCGTCCTTAATAAACTTATTTAGATAAATATATTTCAAATAAATTGCAATAATGTAAATAATATGCTTACAATTTATAAAAAGTACTATATTTATATCAACAACAATACATTTTACTATATGGGGAACTAAAAATGACACCAATTTATTCGGTTTATCAGAGTTATTTGCCTATGTACCAAAATAACTATACGATGAGGCGTTGATAATATTTATTATGCATGAATAATAATAATAATATACTTACAATTTCTAAAAATGGTACGAAAATGACGAATCTAATTTATTTGTTGGAATAATAGAAAGGAACAAAAAATTCTGGAAAGAGAAATTGGAAGAAAAATTAATAATTTTTTATAAAAACTGTTTGTTACAAGAAATTATTAATAGTAAGAGAAAATGTAAATAATATTAATGTATTATGATGAGAAGCTTCTGACACTGTGAAGTTTACTTGATAGGAATTTTATTGGATAGAAGCTTCATAAGTTGTTTTAATTTGTTATTGTTGGAAATACAATTAGACGACTTTTCGGCACACGGTTATGTCAACAATGTTATATTACATTTAGTTAAATGTCAAATTTAAATTAGTTACTTTATAGAAAAAAAAAATTGTTATATTTCAAACCATGTTTATGAGTTTGATTTTCACAACCTGCGGCAGGTTGGACAGTCAACAGTGACTGAGCCAACTATGTTATATTACATGTAGTCAAATTTATTTATTTTCTACAATGTAACTAATTTAAATTTGACTAAGGGCCACTTTTACAATCATTAGATAAACCTCGTATAACGCTATACCAGGTATAAAATTGGAAATTATATTTTACAAACCTTGGATAAACCCTAGATAGAAAAAACACCAGTATTTTTTATCCCATGAAAATCGGTCGTATAAACGTCGGATAACTTTATCCCTGGTTCTTATGGATACTACGTAAACACAAACGATATTTTGTTTTTCATACGTTTGACAGATGACAATCAAGTATTTCAACATCACTGTTCGAATCAAAAATAACATTTATATTATCTAACATCGTGAAAAATGCAAATTAGAAGGCAGAAATAATAACAATATTGAATAAAAATAGTCTAACAAGAAGATAATTTTATTGTGCCAATACCAACCTAAAGTGATTTTACGTAATTCTTGGTATAACTATCTGGTATATAAGAATGCATTTGCAACTGCACTACTACGTTTTAACACCTGAAATTATATTAATTATGATTTTAAATATTAACTCCTCTACATCATATCTGAATTTGTTCAATATTTCTAGTTTTCGAGAAATTGATAGCAATAGCAACTTTTAGTTTTCACATTATTTATTTTTTTGAAAATCTATTAACTTTACATTGGATATGCCAACGGATATGCTATATATATAGCATATTACCTATTACTTCTATTTTTAATGAAGATTTTAAATAATAAATTCCCTATTAAAATTGGTATAAAGATATTTACCGTCCCCTTGTTTATTCACTACGAAATTTGCTATTAGTCAGTAGTCATATAATAAAGAAACTAACTTTGATTACACATCTTTGCATATTTAATCCTTTTTGAAATTCACGGCATCGTACACTGACGACATCTGTTATTCAATGTTATTAATCCGCCACCATATTGTTTTCGGAAATCAGAATATGCACGGTTGGATGTTGAACGTTCTGATGTATGCGTTTTCTAACATGTGCATTTTCTGTTGTATGAACCTTTCTATTGTGTGCATTTTCTGTTATGTGTACTTTCTAATGTTTGAATTTTTTGATGTTGAATGCATTCCCTATATTTGATTACAACAATGAATGACAATAATTGATTACAAAAACCAAAACATTAATGATAATAAGATTGCGTTATATTTTATTTAGGACCTGATAAAAAATTACTGAATATATAATGAATGTGTACGTATTGTGTTTTTGCTTTATTTATAGAAAGGAAATAGATAATAATATTTTCACTCAAATTAATATTTAGTGCAAAATCATGATTGGAATCTCCTTGTATTCCATTAGTTTTATAATATTATAATATCATTAATAACATTTGTTGGTAATCAATATATCAAAATTAATAACAACCATGATTTTGAACAAAATTTTAATATGCATAATAAATACACCAAAACCTAGACGGAATTGAAGTTAGTCGTTCACGAAGTACATGAAATTAGCTTTATTTTCTATTCTTGTTCCGATGAACTGAATAAACATGGCGGATATAGGTCGTGTCAATTCTAGGGTCTTCAGACCAAATATAAATTAGACGCCGCATTCCCTATACTGCGCAAAGGTTTGTTGTGAAGCCATTCCTTGCCGGGTGAGTGATTAGGCGGAGACAAGAGGGAACGAGGCGTTTGTTTTGCACAGAGTGTTGCCTGCCAGTTTGTTATTATTGTTCTACGTTCGAATGTGATTTTGGAAGGTTATATGCGGTGGTTTATACTTTTTTTGTGTAGGCATAAACTTTTTGTTTCACATTATATTTTGTTTAAACAGTAAATTATTCTGTATCACTTAGAAACCATTGAAAATGCAACCCGCATTTCATGAACGCCGCTAGCTAGCTCGGCACGCACATTTAAGTTCCTGCTTCACAACAAATGGTAGTATGGGGAGTCTAATTTATGTTTGGTATGAGGTCTTAATACATCTGTATAACCCTCCATTGCCCCTCCACCTACACCCAAGCATTTAGCGCAACGTAAACATAACTGCTTTGAAAAGATTCTTGCGCCTGGATACATCTATTGAGAATAAAATTAATTTTTATCCCTGCAGCCATTCCGTACGTAAGATCGGCGAATCTGTTAGTTATGTGATCAGGGGTATACGCTGCAGCGTGCGATGCGCCACTCTATATTTACTTAGCTCGTTGATCTATACAGATTATTCTGTTTGAAATAATACTTTTATAATTAGAAATTATGAACCAAATACAGTTGCTGTACTAAACTTTGACTTTATTAAAACCGACCTTGAAATAAATACTAAATATACAGATATTTAAAAAAAATCCAGCGGTAAATTTTTGATTGGGATTTCTAGAGAAGGCATCTTAAACATGCTATTTGCTAAAATCTTGATATGCGATTTCTACGAGTAGTATGATTCCTATACGACCTATTATTATCTTGAGTAATAATTTTTTTAAAAAAATATTGAATTTAATTAACAATGCTAAATAAATATGACAATTTATAAACAATAGATATCATTTTTTGTTATAGTTACAATAATACCTAAAATAATATATGTACCTAACTGCGTTTTTTATTATGTAGAAGGAAAAGAAATGTTAACTATAAAAATAAGTTTAATTTCCGCTTATCTCATCAATTCTTCGCCAACGCATGTTTGCACAGATGCAGTATGCAGTTCTGTATGAGTCATTATTGTTATCAAGACTTCCCAAGTATAGCGCTTGGTTTGCAAAGCTAAAACTTCCAAAGTGATAACCAGTGTTAGTATATTACAGATTTGCGTCAAAACTTTTAAATCTTTTGTAGAGTAAAAGGTATATCTAGATATTTATAAATTTATTAATTGCATTACCAATATCGAATGTAGGGGAAGCCCCGTTTTTAATTATTGTTTATTTTGTAGGATTGTCGAAGAAAATGAGTGGAACAAAAGACTTTGTTGTAAAAAATGAGTTAATAGATAAAATAACAAACAACCTAAAATGTGAAAATTGCTCGAAGTATTTGTATCCACCAGTGAGTATTACCGTAAGCGATCATACAGTTATTTGCGGCAGGTGCAAACCAAATTTTGATGAGGAAGACATAAGAAGTGATGATTATATAACGAAAATTGCAGAATTATTAGAATTTCCTTGTTTTTTTAAAGAATATGGATGCAGAGAAAAATGTACATGGAAAGAGGCAAAGCGTCACGAAGATGCATGTCCTTTTCGTCAATACAAATGTCCATCATTGAGAAAGAGCCCAATATGTACTTGGAAAGGATCTCCTGCCAGTTTAAGATCTCATTTTACTTCTACCCATGGAAATTTTGGAGTTAATAATACAATGCAAGCATATTTAGATGATGAGTCAGCAAATTATTTGATAGAAGCTCATGGAGAGCTTTTTGTCTTTCAAACAAAATGTGATTTATCTTCTGATTTACTAATATATGATGTTCGTTTTATTGGTCCACCCCAGCGTGCACCAAGATTCCATTTTAAAGTCGAACTATTCATCAAAAATGAAGACAGGAAGTATCTTGAAAGAAAACAAGTTGAACCAGACGACACTTGGGACTTGAATGAAGCTGAGGCCCTTTGCATAAGAATTGGAATGGTGAAAGCTATGCTTATGAACTCGGATGACATATGGCTAAAACTAGAAATCTCAGTTCGTGTCCCGCTTTATAACGGACAGACAGATCAAGCTTTAATGCATGAGGTAGAATGCCCGGTATGCAAGGACCATATGATCCGCCCAATTAGAATGTGTGAATCAGGACATAACATCTGCAACAATTGTTATCATAAGCTTTCCGAATGTCCAACTTGTCGAGCTAAATTTAACAACACGAGAAATATCTCTCTAGAAACGCTGAGTGAACAAATGCATTACAGGTGCATGTACTATGATGAAGGTTGTAATTTTACTGATGTTCCAGGTAATATAAAGGATCACGAGATGATCTGCGAAACAAGTTATTACGATTGTCCGCTCAAACAACTTGTGAACTGCAAATGGAGAGGACGAGTTGGTCACGTGTGTATTCACGCTTCCAAGGAGCACCAATTCAAGTTTTAATGTTTTTTATACTTCATACGTTTATATACTTGTATCTTGAAAAATTATTTGATTTTTATATGTTATTAAGAATTAAAAATTTCTTTATGTTTTTAACGTTCGTTTTTACTTGTATTTCACTTAAAATGCAAAATATATTTCCTTGCATTTAAAATACTTTTAACATTTTCATTTCCTTTTCATATACAATTTTGAAAATATATATTTTTTTGCAGATTAAAGTTGTCATAGACTAGGTGAAAAAAACGAAAGGATGTCAACAAAAGGAGACGTACGAATCCATTCCGTAACAACACAGCCCAATATTCCACAAAACAAACGACCAACTATTTTTATATATCCGACAGGTAAATAATTTATAGTCGTTATATATCAATCTTATTTCATTGTTATTCTCTCAGTGTCTCCGGAGTCTGTGGTGATCCCGATCATCTCTTGCATCCTCGGATTTCCACTTCTTGCGCTGATGATCATTTGCTGCTTAAGACGAAGAGCTAAGTTGGCCCGCGAGAGAGATCGGCGAAGAAATTGCGACGTAGAACACGGTACTTTGTCTCTTGTCAGGCTCAGCCAATTTCATCATTTAGGTAACTAGTTGTCGGATATTCTTGTCGGAGTTGTTGTACCCTGCTCGATCCACCGGTGTGTTTATTCGATTGTTTTAGGTTTAACCCGATTTGACCCTTGGTTTTGTTCAGATGTTCAGGGTAAATGTATTCATGCATGATCCATATTTCGTAGATTACTTACTGATAGGATTATTTTTTTTTTTAATTGTCTATTTTATTTATCATAATTCAATAATGAGTATAATTTTGGCGTATACGTGTATTTAGTCGGGTGCATCGTTAAATCTTGGACTTGCTTCTTAAAATTGTACCCTGATTAATTTTCTGTCCATGCTACATTATCAATTTCCAGGTAGGTAAACAGCAAATGGCTATAGTTGAATTCGAACTAGTATTACTGAATTTAATATCTTTAAACAGTCTAGAAAAAAAATCATTGTATACATGAGTAATACTGATTTTAATACTTTCATCAGTAACTAAGGGAAATTCATTTAGGTCATTATCATTTAACTATAAATAAGACGAGAAAATAACATGCGTAAAATTAATCTTTATTTTTCAACATTTAAAAGTAATATGTATATTTTTCTATAGGTGGTCGTTCGACACGAGCAGTTTCGTTGCGATCAGAACGTGCGATGAGTCGAGCATTCCCGTCTTTAGAACTGGACACCGTCGTCGAAGAACGTTCAGATCCTGAGCCTGAAGCCACGGTAATTGAGATGATGACCCCGGATAAAGAGTCTGAAAGCTAGCAGACATCGAGGGGTGTTACGTCTGCTGACCGTTCACCCCTCTGGACTGCCCTAACCCATGCACATTCTTTGGGGCAAATAATAGACAGCTGACCCGAAACCCCATCGCCTATCATCCCTCTTATTATCCCATTGCCATTCACAAAATAACATTATTATTAATAGAATTGTATATAACTATTTTTGTTATACCTTTTATTTGATGTATGTAATAGAATCATATTTGAAAATATATAGAAATATATAAAATAGTATATTCTATAACTAGTATGGAATAGATCATTTTCGCGTGAACGAAAAGTTTACAGGCCGAGCCGTAGGCGAGGTCTACGGTTTCGCGAGTGGCGTAAATCTATTCCGTACGAGTTTTAGACTACGTTCTCTAACACTATTTTAAAAAATATATTTTCCTCATCACCTCATTTTTGCTAAAAATAGTAAATTATTATTGGTATATTACAAAAGCAATAATTTGTTATTTAACTTGCCCTGTGAAAAACTTCAAAAAGCGTAAAACAAGGCATATAATTAGTTTTTGTAAAAATATCTTTTATAATTTGACATTTCAGGCATTTGACATGACAAAATCAAAGGCCGCATTCAGCACGGCACAGCGCTGGCAACTTTGGGCATCGAAATTTGCCGAATACAGTTGCTGGACCAATCGCATTCGTCCATTCATTGCGTTCGGAAAATTTCAGCACTGTGCCGTGCTGAACGCGACCAAAGAAACAACGTGCCAAGCAACTCTGGCTGATTTTGAAAACCTCACTGAAGTCAGGCAGAAAATAATTGTTAGTTTTCTGTTTGAATAAATTATTTTTTATTTACATTTTTTGTTGTATAAAATCGTTTTAAAGTATGAAATTTTAAAAAAGTTGCAATAACCCAGCCATGTTGTTACGTCAGCGTTTCACACTGCAAGTTCAGATTCATTTCATACAGCCTATTATATCGACACAGAATTTCTAAAAGAAAAAAATATATATAGACTATAAATTGAGAATTACATATCTAAATATTTGATAGAAATGCTATAATATATTAATATAACATCATTCTATTAATTTTTATAAATATAATTTTCATTTCACCTGAAGTTATCCACGTATCACTCAGCTGCTGGTCATTAGTTATTCCTCATTCATTTTTATTTTTACGTCTGATTATCTACGATATTCGTTTTGTATTCTTAGAATTGCATTATTGTTGCTTTGTTGCGTATCAAATCTGTATTTTTCAATATAAACAGTAACTGTTTTTCGAGTTGTGTTTTTTTTTTGTATCACGCAGTACTATTAAAAATGTTCTCACTTTTTTCGCTAGTATTTGGCACAAAACTGCGTTTCACCGACATGTTTACTTTCGTAAATTTTAGGTTATCTTTAAATGTCACTTTGACGTGTAACCTAATGTGACAATCAAAATGGCCGCGTTGATGAAACGCTAACGTCACTGGGCAATGGACGAGGCGAAGAAAATCAGCCGCGTTTTGAACAATGTCATTTTTAATTACAATTTTTTCAGTATTAAAGATCGATTTGAGGAAACATAAAAAATACGGGTCTATATTTTTCATTACTCTATCGATTAAAATTAAAAATCGTGCATGACCTCATTGCGTTTTCCCATATATTTGAAATGGGCGAATTGGAAAACTAGTAGGCTTTGACTGCCTGTTACAGAACAATATTCTACTTGACGGAGGACAGAATGTGATCATTCTGTAACAGTTTTCAGTTACATAATGTGTGATTTCCATAGTAGTGTTAGAGAAAATAATTTTATAACCAACAATCATGTAATAAAATCAGAACCAGTGTATGAATTGTATACATGTATAAAGGAATAAAAAAAATAATTTGAAATCGCGCGAATTGAATGGACCCATTGCACAGTAAATGCCATGTGACGTAGGGTACCTTTGTACCCAGGGTATGGCCATGGGCCAAGATCGCCGGCATTGACGGGCTCACGTCAAACATACTGAGAATGCATTTCGCGATTTATTTGTAAGAAATGTGATATTATATTATAAAAGAATATTAAATAATCACATTATGAATTTATAAAGGTAATGAAATAGTATATTATGTTATTAGGAGTAGAAAGCGGTCTTTTTGTGTTGAAGCCAGCTATTGCGGCCGAGGCGCTAGCCGAGGCCTGGCAAGCTGGGTAAAACACAAAAAGGGCGTTCTACTCCGAATGACCTATACTACTTTTTCTTCAAGCGTTTCAAATAATTTTTTGACATTTTTTTGGAATTTATTTACTTTTAAAATTTGCAATTTTAGTCAAAGCTGGCTGTGTACACTACAAAACACAAACGACTCAACTGTCAAATAACAATTTTCAATATGAACTGTGGCTACTGCCGCCGCCAGCGGTGAACTAAGAAACTAACATTTTTTTTACTAGTACAACAATAACAACATTTTTGTTCTAGTAAGACAATGAATATCTTCTAAAGCGTGTGTACAGTAGCATAATATGCATATTATAATACGCTTGAAGAAATAGTATATTATATTATTAGGAGTAGAAAGCGGTCTTTTTGTGTTGAACCCAGCTATTGCGGCCGAGGCGCTAGCCGAGGCTAGGCAAGCTGGGTAAAACACAAAAAGGGCGTTCTACTCCGAATGACATATACTGTTTTTTCTTCAAGTATTTTAAATAATTTTTTGACATTTTTTTGGAATTTTTTTATTTATAAAATTTCCAATTTAAGCCAATGCTGGCTGTGTACACTACAAAACACAAACGATGGAACTGTCAAATAACAATTTTCAATATGATCTGTGTACACTGTGAATTTAAAAAGGTAATAAAAACGAATTTATTTAAGATATATACAATTATTATTAAGACATACATTTATAGGTTATGTAGAATATATGATATGTGTTGTTATTATCACATCTAATTTAATATCACTAGTTCTTAATTACATAATAATTATATATTCTAAACTTACCTTTTAAAAATTTAAATGATTGTGCTTAATATTGGTAATTTTTAGTTGTTTTCAGTGACAATAATCGTGGTGGGTATCTTAACAAACTACACAAGTAAATAAGATAAAATATATTACTTACACTTTAAATACATATTAAAATGATAATTAAATGTGTTTTACATTAAAATAAAACAAATAGCCACGAAAATACATAATACTTTGCGCAAGAACAACACATATAACAGATGTCCCGGTAATGGCGGACGAAATGTGAGCCACGCCATGGCCATACCCTGGTTATAAAGGTACCCTATGTTGCTGTGGTGAATGCCGCCGCCAGCGGTGAAGTAAGAAACTAACATTTTTTTACTAGTACAACAATATCAACATTTTTGTACTAGTAAGACAATGAATATCTTCTATAGCGTGTGTACAGTAGCATAATATGCATATTATAATACGCTTGAAGAAAAAATTAATTTATTTAAGAGATACACAATTATTATTATGACATACATTTAGAGGTTATGTAGGATATGGGTTGTTAGTATAACATCTAATTTAATATCTGTAGTTCTTATTTACATAATAATTATATATTCTAAACTTACTTTTTAAAAATTTAAATTATTGTAATTAATATTAATAATATTTTGTTGTTTTCAATATTATCAGTAATCGTGGTATCTTAACAATCTACGCAAGTAAATAAAATACCCCTGGTTATAAAGGTACCCTAGTGTGACATAGGGTACCTTTATAACCAGGGTATGGCCATGGGCCAAGATCGCCGCCATTGTCGGTAATTCATTTCCCTATTTATTTGTAAGTAATGTGATATTGTACTATAAAAAAAATTAATTTATTTAAGAGATACACAATTATTATTAAGACATACATTTAGAGGTTATGTAGAATATATGATATGTGTTGTTATTATCACATCTAATTTAATATCACTAGTTCTTATTTACATAATAATTATGTATTCTAAACATACCTTTTAAAAATTTAAATGATTGTGCTTAATATTGGTAATTTTTAGTTGTTTTCATTCAATATGTCAGTAATCGTGGTGAGAACCTTAACAAACTACACAAGTAAATAAAATAAAAATATTACTTACACTTTAAACACATATTAAAATGATATGTAAATGCGTTTTTCAACAAAATAAAACAAATAGCCACGAAAATATATATTAATTTGCGCAAGAACAACACATATAACAGACGGGCCGGTAATGGCGGACGAAACTTGAGCCACGCCATGGCCATACCCTGGTTATAAAGGTACCCTAGTGTGACGTCATATTGTCTGCCATCTAGCGATATATTTCTAAAGCTTTGTAGGATTGTTTTTCCACCTTTTTACCTCCTGTCATCATTATAGGTAAGGGAGGTAATGTTATCGGTCCAAAAATTTTATGGTGAGTTTTCAGTAAATAAGCACAAATTAGTGTCTCCACAACACGTTTTGTGGTGTGTGTGTGTGTGTGTGTGTGTGTGTGTGTGTGTGTGTGTGTGTGTGTGTGTGAGTGTGTGAGTGTGTGAGTGTCTGAGTGTCTGAGTGTGTGAGTGTGTGAGTGTGTGTGTGTGAGTGTGTGAGTGTGTGAGTGTGTGAGTGTGTGAGTGTGTGAGTGTGTGAGTGTGTGAGTGTGTGAGTGTGTGAGTGTGTGAGTGTCTGAGTGTGTGAGTGTCTGAGTGTCTGAGTGTGTGAGTGTGTGAGTGTGTGAGTGTGTGAGTGTGTGAGTGTCTGAGTGTCTGAGTGTGTGAGTGTGTGAGTGTGTGAGTGTGTGAGTGTGTGAGTGTGTAAGTGTGTGAGTGTGTGAGTGTGTGAGTGTGTGAGTGTGTGAGTGTGTGAGTGTGTGAGTGTGTGAGTGTGTGAGTGTGTGAGTGTGTGAGTGTGTGTGTGTGAGTGTGTGAGTGTGTGAGTGTGTGAGTGTGTGAGTGTGTGAGTGTGTGAGTGTGTGAGTGTGTGAGTGTGTGAGTGTGTGAGTGAGTGAGTGTGTGAGTGTGTGAGTGTGTGAGTGTGTGAGTGTGTGTGAGTGTGTGAGTGTGTGTGTGTGAGTGTGTGAGTGTGTGAGTGTGTGTGTGTGAGTGTGTGAGTGTGAGTGTGTGTGTGTGCGTGCGTGCGTGCGCGTGCGCGTGCGTGTGTGTGTGTGTGTGTGCGCGCGCGCGCGTGCGTGCCCTTGTGTATTAACGTAATTTTAATTAATACAAACTACAAGTTGTAATACTCATTTCAAAAATTAGTAGACAAATGTACAAAAATAATAATACATTTGATAAAAAACAAAATCTTGAATAGTATCTAGACTAGAGTAAAGAACTTAAAACCGTTCCAAGAGTCATCAGTATTTGAGTAAAATTGGATGGTACAAATTTACTATGGTGATAATAGGTTTGTTCCAACACACCATCAAACCAGTTTGTGAACGGTCGGGTACATGCGCAGAGTGAATTTAGTGTTCCAACATGAATTTCGACTGAATCATGTACTAAGCGTCGGTTGTTCCAACATAAAATTGATCGTTCATGAACTGATTCGTGAACGGTCAAATTAGTCAGTGAATTTTTAGTTGTACTGTTAGTCCGGGACATGCGCAATGCATACAATCCATTAGTAACCTATTTTATTCAGTATTCTTTGTCAGGTATTAATAATGTATTTTATAAAATTAATTATTTATTATTAATTATTACATTTGATAAAGTTTAATTGATTTTCTAATAATTCTAAAAATTTAATTTCAAATTTCACAATTTATTGTTGATTTATTGGGCACGTATTTATTATCGATCGGTAGGTAAGTTAAAGTTTTGTATTTTACAAAAAAAAAATCAATTTTTTTAATGTGAGTTGTTACGGCATTTGAATTTCGAATTTTAAACTACAAATTACAGTTCTGCACCGTTCCAACACAACATAGTTCTGGATCAGTTCAAAACTAGTACTTTATTAACGCCTGCGTAGAAAATAGTGCATGGACCGTAACACGAACTGTATGTTGGAACAAACCTAATAACACAGATGCAGTGGCGGTGCGTGAATTTAGAGTGAGGTGAGGCCAGATTTATAATATCGCAATACGGGATATATCGATGGATTTAAAATTTGTGAAAAAAAAATGTGCTGCAGGCGATTTTTTAAAAATTTTCAAGGTCAAACGTGTTTTAATGCAAAATAAGATAATATAGAGTTCTTTACAATAAAACAAATTTAACAAATTCTTAAAAAATAAAATCGGTTAAAAGTCAAAAACTAATAATTTGTTTTATTGAAAGAAAACAGTTATATAAATAAAATATTTAAATAAAATATTAATATGAAATTAAGAAAGTAACAATGTCAGTCTTAAATATTAAAAAATATTTTTAATTTATATTTCTTTTGCGATTTTAAAGCTACCAATAAATTTTTATTTGCCCCTTTATTTTTTCTAATAAAATTTACGAATTCATTAGAAGACATTTAGTAATTGAATTATTATTATGATGCGAAATGTAAGCATATAAGCAATAACTACAGAAACAGAAAATCTAAAAATACAATATTGCATTAAATTAATATATTATATTACTGAGTAATAGCTAGCTGGCTAGCTGTGCGGCGTGAGCGTGTAGCGGGTAGCGTAAAGCCCAAGCAGCAGCTAGTGTGTTCTCCCCACCACTCAACCGAGGCCAAGAAATTCTCAACCTCACCTATTATTCCGATGCGCTTATCTTGCTATTTTGCACTTGAAAGATTATATTATTTATATTTATATAATGATCAAAAGAACTAATAATGAAAATATTAGATGTGAAAGTAATCATTGTAATGATTTATTTATTTATTTAACTTTTTTCTTAACAGTTCAATTAGATTATTCCCATTGTTGTAAGTAGTTCGTACTGTTGTTTTGTCTCTTGGTTGTTGGTATTTGTATATTTCTACAATACATGATTTATTATTGTTTAATTGTTTATAAATGTTTAATTTAAATAACTGTGACAAGTAACAGTAGGTACAATTAAAATAGAAATAAATAATAGTTTCAAATTTATGAAAACATAAAAAAATAACAACTGTAACAATAAATATAAATTATTAAACCGTTTTTACAAAAAATAATACAAATATACTTGTTTAAAACAAGTATTTTCTGTTGTAAGCGCTTACGTGCGCTCTGCTCGGAACGAGAGAGGCCAAGTCATCGCTTGGCTCATCTGCAGTAGTGTAGATGTAGAGCGTAGAGAGGGTAAAATCGTTCCGTCTCAATCGCACTTATGTATTGCCCTATTATTGCCCATGAGGACAGTATAATTTGGCCTCTTTGTGTAAACTCGCGTGAAAATAACACTATTTGTATGGTTATTTGGCATATTATAGTAACAATGATTGTTTATCAGTTCAAATATTATAGATTTGTATTACTTCAATACATTTTAGATGAAAAATAAAATTATAAAATTTTACAAATGTTTTCAATTTAAGAGGTGAGGCCTGGCCTCACCTACCTCATCTGACGCACCGCCACTGCACAGATGTCAGTTACTTGGCTTTTTTTAACCGTTCGGAGTAATCCTGTTCTACTCTACTCTCGATGGTGCAGTTTTGGAACGCACCCCGTCTTGTGGCGCCATTAATTCTCTGAGTCACCGCCACCCCAACATAACATAACCTCTAATATTTCGAATCGAAGAACTTGTATATGTCACATGTGTAAATGGAATAACATTTCTTAAAATGGCATTTTTTATCGATACGCAGAGAGGCACTATTCCGTTTACTTCTGTAACTTTTCCCAAATTAGTGGATAGTGACAACGAAAAGGAATCAACAGAAGGTATAATACATTTTTTTTATTATTTATTTGTGTAGGTATAGAGCATTTTATGTTTTAGTTGAGCCACCGTCATTTGTTACTAAAATATTTGAAAATATTAAGCAACTGAACACAGAAGATTTTAATAAAGAATTGAAAATAAAAACAAAAAATAAACATAATAAGAAAGACATTGATTTTTTACAAGAATGTAAAAATATTGGTTGGATCGGAGAGAAAAAGAAAGGATGGGAATCGGTCCATACAGTAACAGATGGTGTTATGCAAGATTCAAAGAAAATTGATGAAATTCTAAAAAAATCTGTAATTACCGATAATTTTGAAAGATTGCAGTCGTTGCCAGAAGAATTCTCTAAAAGAAAAGAAAAAGCAATACGAAAGGTATTTAAACAAATTATAGCTAAAAATTATTTAAAGGAGAGGAATTTTCCGAGTGGGAAGAGAAGAAGAGCATGTACATATGAATGCGATTATAAATGTGGCTGTAATGAAAGAAGTGTGCTTGGACAAGAACAGCAATACGTGGCGAAAGATGATTGTTTCGTAACTGTTATTGTGGTCCGGATGCGGTATTTCGCTACCTAAAATCGGTCACTTTCTTTAGTATGTATGAAATATTTTCCGTATGAAGATGTGTGGTTAGTAAGAATGTACTTAAGAGAGTGAGTCCAGCTGGGCTCTTATTCAGCATTCATAATGCGATGATGAATGCAATGTGGACGATGCGAAAGATGATTGTTGCGTAATTATTATAGTGGTCCGGATGCGGTATTTTGCTACCAATTTAATATGTTAAGAGTGAGGAATATTTGCTGTGTGAAAATGTACAGCTGCTAAGAATGTTGTTGAGTGGAGTTAGTCAGCCAAGCTCTTATTGTTGTTTATTTTCGGGTTTGTGCTAACCCACTGTGGGATATGTGTGATTTTAAAGTACCTATGTATTTTAAATGAATTTTATTTATTTATTTATAGCGTGAACGAGAAAGGACAAAGGGGGCTAAATGGTACGGTTTACCAGCTACAGAGCTTACGGATGAAGTTAAACATGATTTGGAAGTTCTTCAAATGCGATCTGTCTTAGATCCTAAACACTTCTACAAAAAGAATGATTTGAAAGTGTTGCCTAAATACTTCCAGGTAAAATAATATATAAAATAATATGTAAATAATATAATTAAATTATTTACTTTTTATTTAGATTGGAAAAGTTATGGATTCTCCACTAGATTACTATAACAATCGTTGCACGAAGAAAGAACGAAAACGTACGTTAGTTGACGAATTACTGGCGGATGCAGAGTTTAATAAGTATAATAAGAGAAGATATAAACAAATTATCGAAGAAAAACAAAAAACTCATTATAAAGCTTACAAACAAGCCAAGAAACTGAAAAAGAAAAATAAAAAATAGAGATTCTTTATTTCGCAATAAAATGTATATAATAGGTATTTACATATTTTTGTAGGTATTTAAAATCCTCCTGTTACTTCTATTGATGCTCCATTTATGTAAGAACTTTTCTCTGATGCTAGAAATGTAATTACCTCTGCGACTTCTATAAACGAATATTTTAAAATAAAGAAACAAATATGAATAAAAAATCTACCTTGAGTATGTCCAAATCTTCCAGCAGGAATAAGAGTTACAAATTTTTCTTTTACTTTATCCGGAACAGCATCAGTCATCGGTGTTTTAATAAAGCCAGGTAGAACGGAATTACATCTAATTCCAAATTTACCGAATTCTTTTGCAGCAGTTTTAGTAAATAATTCTACTGCTGCTTTTGAGGCACAATAATTAGTTTGCCCAATATTACCATATTTACCGACTATACTGGCTAAATTAATTATAGAGGCATTTGTAATTTGATTCGCTACCATAGCATTAGCAAACGTTTGCGTTAATAAAAATGTTCCCTGAAATATTTGAATCATATTAAATAGTGTGAGAATATAACATTTACTTCATACTTTCAAGTTAATATTTATGACTTCGTCAAAATCTGCTTCTGACATTTTAAGTAAAAAATTATCTCTAGTAATCCCTGCACAATTTACAATTATCGACGGAGGTTGCTTATAATGTTCCAAGATTTTAAATAGAGCTTTTTTTATACTATCTGATGATCCTACATTTAATTCTAAACTTAAATGATAATTATTATTTTGTGTCAAATTTTTAACAGTCTCTTGCACATTTTTAAAATTACAATCTGTTGCTATGACCTTAGCACCTTCCCTAGCAAGAATTTCACAAGTTGCCTTACCGATACCTGAACCAGCTCCTATGGAATTAGATCACATTTTAGAACTAAATTCTGAATTGTTATTAAATTTAATACCTGTAACTAAAGCTAATTTTCCGAATATAGTACCAGCCATATTGAAATATATTATTTAATAAGCATAGTCATGCACAAATAAATAAAAGATTACAATTTCTTGATAAAAAGTTTTATTGACCTTTAGATATTTACATGTACAGTGTTCACAACTTTTTAAGAAAGTATACGAAAACTAAAAATAAAATTATTAGTGTAAACATCAAACATGATTAAAAAATTAAAAATAAAACAAAGACAAGATAAGAAGCAACAAAAATATAACATCTGCCTGTATTTTAAATTTATGTAATGATGTAAGTGATGTGATCACAACACACTGTTGATGTTATTCTATTGGCAAGATTGTTTGTTTACATATCGTAGGAATTTTTATAACCTCTTGTTTTATAAGCAAAGATGATTTTAAACGTGTCTTATGTAATATTTATTTAAACTTTTAAGTACCAAAGAAATGTCTTATAAATCTGTTATAAGTGTGGCACTAGTTGGAAGTTTTAGTTGGTTTGCTGGAACTTATTTCGAACGACAAAAAATTACAAATGAACTCACATGTATCGAAAATTTAAAGAAATTCCCAGCGCTACCAATTTTTGGAAATATATCAGCAGCATCTCCATTAGCCCCTGCACCTGAAAAAACTAGTCATGTTAGTAGAGTAGGACAAATTATGAAACATGGATTTCCTGGTTTAGATAATATTAGATCCTTTGATGATTACGTTCTAAGTTATGATAGACGCAACAGGGTAGCACATTGGGTATTTGAACACCTAAATAAAGATACAGTAACTTTTAACCCTGAAGTAGATAGAGCAAAATGTGAATTTACTCCTGACGAAAGTATTCATCCATACTTTCGATCAGATAATTCAGATTATAAGTATTCTGGATACGATCGCGGGCATTTAGCAGCAGCAGGAAATCATAAAGCAAACCAAAAACACATCCAGCAAACATTTTTTTTATCTAATATGGCTCCTCAAGTAGGAAATGGATTTAATAGACATTCTTGGAATAGACTTGAAAAACATGTTAGAAGATTAACTAAAATTTATAAAGAGGTATACTGTTGTACTGGACCATTATATTTTCCTCGGTAAGAAGATGTATTTTATATTTAACAAAATATTAATAAATTTATAATTAAATATAGGAAGGAACTAGACGGGAAAAAATATATAAAATATGAAGTAATAGGTCAAAACAATGTAGCAGTTCCTACGCACTTTTTTAAAGTTTTAGTTGGCGAAACACACGACGGAAAATTTGAAATGGAAGCTTACGTTATGCCAAATCAAGTAATTGAAGACAGTACACCATTAAATGTTTTTCAGGTAATTAAGTATTACAAATATTTACGTTTTATTAAATTTAGAATAATTAATTTACAGGTACCCCCAGAAACAATTGAAAGATCATCTGGATTATTATTTTTCGACAATTTAGGTAGAAGTAGATTATCTAAGATTAATGGTAAAAAATGTTAATGAAACATTAAAGTGGAATGACAATATTTGTGCAATAAACCTGTATAAGTACTAATAAATTAAGATTTACATTTTAATCTAAACGTATTTATATTAACATATATATTAATAAAATTCAATACTATATTATACAGGAGTAACTGGAGGCTGCAAAAAAGTCTCTTCGCTACCATGTACTTTCAAATGATCTTTCAACATATGCATAACACTGTTATTAAATTCTTCTGGAACTGGCTTCATGCCCATAGCCCAGTAAAATATATCCCAATCGTTTGATGGTAAATTAATAATTCTGAAAAATATATAAATAACAAAAGTTTCATTATCATTTACAAATTGCCTTACTTGTCATATTCGTCAATTTGTGCTTCTGTCATACTAGTTAAGTATTTTGCAGCAAAGTTACTCAATAATATACCATTTTCCAACATCCCTCGTTTACGAGATTGGTACAATAATCTACAAGCAATAGATGTTATGTGCGCAAAAAGTCTAAAATATTTTGATCTCTAACCTTGCTTTCTTAATATGAATTGGATCATTGCGTCTTCTCTCATAATTGAGGCTGGCTAATTCCAAATTATCTGGAGGGTCAATTATATCATTCTCTGAGATAGAACTTTGTCGACTAACTGAAAATGCTAGAGCTCGCTTTGCACATAACAGATATATCTAAAATTAGGTTATTGAATCAACCAGGATAGGAAATTAAGATATATACGAATATATTTACATACCTGGCCAACATTTCTACATACATTTAAAGTATTCATGCTGAATATATTTTTCAATTTTTTGCATTTATTTTTGTTTATTTCTAGGGTTGTTTTCACGCAAAGCACATGACTACATTTGTCACCGTCACCACATTTAAAAAAGCTGACTGGATTTTATAAAATTATCTTTTTATTATTATTTTAAATTCTATTTTATTCAATACACGAAACATTATTTATTATATTATTTAATTTATATTTTGTATATCTATGTAACTAATTTTATTGGCAACATTGGCATTGGTGTTAAAAGGATAATGTTAACCTTTCATTATAATTCGAGATCGTGTCGAGGGTGTCGAGATCCTTTGAAGGAGTCTGGAGAGTATATTAGATAAATATTGAATTTTGAGTACTGTGTTACTTAAAATTATAAATTATGAAGATCTTTTCGCAAATTATTCTCATTAATAAAAGAGAATTAAGTGAATGAGAAGAAATTCATCAATGAGTTGATATTATTTTAAAAACTAAAATCATGATGCTGGGACGGAAGCAGAGCCTAAAAGGTGAACCAATTTTAGCAGATTATGGTCCCGAGGAAGCATTTAATGAGAGTGCGGATATAGAATGGGTCAACAAGGTACCTATATAATAAATAATAATTCTGATAAACATTTAATGAGAATATTTTTTAGCTATGGGTGAGAAGGATAATGAGATTTTGTGCGCTCATCAGTTTAGCTTCCGTTAGTTGCAACACCCCAAAAACCTTCGAGAAACTACCTCCTTTACAGTATTTAACATTTTGTTTTGATTTAATAGTTACTTTTTTATTTACTGCTGAAATGATAGCAAAAATGCATATACGTGGTATTCTACGCGTAAGTCTTGTAAATTGTCATTTAATATTTTGAAATATGTAAATAATAAATATGTTTTTCTTTTTGTGTAGGGCGAAGTACCGTATTTGAAGGATCACTGGTGTCAGTTTGATGCCAGTATGGTATTTTTTCTGTGGATTTCAGTAATTCTACAAATATTTGAAATACAGGGAATTGTTCCTAAATTTAGTTATTTATCTATACTTCGCGCACCTCGACCACTAATAATGATAAGATTTTTAAGAGTATTTCTCAAATTTTCTATGCCAAAATCTAGAATAAACCAAATTTTTAAGTAAGGAAGATAATAAAATTACAAACTTCATATTTAATTACTTAATTTTTGTACAGGCGGTCGAGTCAACAAATTTACAACGTAACATTATTCTTTCTGTTTTTTATGTCTCTTTACGGTTTACTTGGAGTACAATTTTTCGGAGAACTTAAAAATCATTGCGTTTTAAATACAACAACAGATCCAAGAAATGTTACCATAAATAATTTAGCTATCCCTGATACTTTTTGCTCTCTTGATCCAAGTTCTGGATATCAGTGTCCGGAAGGAATGAAATGTATGAAACTAGAACTATCTAGATATATCATGGGTTTTAATGGATTTGACGAATTTGGTTGGTAATAATTATTATGAAAACGTAATTGATATGCATTGGATTTATATTTTAGTAACGAGTTTTTTCACGGTTTACCAAGCTGCCTCCCAAGAAGGCTGGGTATTTATTATGTACAGAGCTATTGACTCTCTACCAGGATGGAGAGCTGCTTTGTACTTCAGTACAATGATTTTCTTCCTAGCTTGGTTAGTCAAGAATGTTTTCATTGCGGTTATTACGGAAACATTTAATGAAATCAGAGTTCAGTTTCAACAAATGTGGGGAGTAAGAGGACACATTCAAAATAGTTCTGCTTCTCAGGTAATCACATTATTATCATGTAATATAGTATATTGTGTAACATGTGCGTAAAGTGAGCGATTCGCGCGAGTCGAGGGCTGCAAATCCGCCGAGCGATAATAGCTTTGTGCATGTGATACACTTTTTATCCAACTAGCCCAAAAAGTGACATTTTCAATACCTGTTTTGCGTGCGCAAAAGTGGTTAATTTCTTAAGATTGTGAACAGGCCGTGCGCACGGTTCTTTTACTTTGCGCACGGCCTGTCACAAGAAATGAACCACTTTGCGCATGTAAAACAGGTACGAAAAAGGTCACTTTTTAGGCAAGTTCGACAAAAAAAATATTTTAAAACTATTATTTCTACACATATACTAGGTTAATTAATCAATAAAAAAAATTAAAAAACGGTTTACATTTTGTACTCTTTAAAAACAGACAGATTTTAAAAATGTATACTTATAAAATTATAATTAAAATAATTTAAAATTTGTATTATACTGATTTCTTTTAGATTCTAACTGGAGATGATAAGGGCTGGAAACTCGTAACTCTTGATGAAAATAAACACGGAGGTCTAGCTCCAGAATTTTGTCACATTATATTACAGTCCCCACATTTTCGATTACTTGTGATGGGAGTAATATTAGCTAATGGTATTGTAACAGCAACTATGCAATTTGAACACGATGAAAGACCAAGAAATGTATTTTACGAAAAATATTATTATATAGAACTGGCATTTACGATTTTTCTGAACTTGGAAACTATTTTTAAAATTTGGTGTCTTGGATGGAGGGGATATTTTAAGCACTCAATTCATAAATTTGAGTTGCTATTAACTATTGGAACCACGATACATGTTATTCCACAAATGTATATGTCTGCTTTCACATATTTTCAGGTAAAATTAAATTCACATTGAAAATACACGTGTGTCCCACTTAGAGCTACCACCATTGGTATCTCGAGACCTATAAGAGATACTATGTCAGTTAACAGGAACTTTTTGTGCACATATAGGGAGCCATCACAGATGTGCTTCTGGTTTTCCAAAAATTTTCATGGGGCTCTAGGTAATGACGAAAAACTGAATTTTGCTGATTTTTACTTCTCGCTAAGAGAGGTATTAAATTCGTGCTAAAAATCGCATATCCAGATTTTAGTGAATAAGCACGTTTTAAGGTCCCTAGGATCCGATTATAACATTTTTACGATGTCAAGCGTGGGTGTATGTAGGGTTCCATTCCATTTAAAAAAAAATAACTGTGTTATATTTACGGATATAAACATTTATTCCGTACATCACTGGTCAGGCAATAAAAATATCTAACTTCTTTATTCGCAATATTTTTCTCAATTACTAATAGTTTAGAAGTTATTTGTAAAAGAAAGAGCTGGTGTGGCCAACACAATACCTCCCGCCATTTACCGTCCGAGTCACAAAAAAGATTAAGCAAATCCTTATTTTTGGATTAGTGAATTTTACTCTAATTTTGACAGTTTATTTCTTAAAAAATAGTCTAATCTAATCCAAGTAACTACCTTTTTTTAAATCCCTCAACAGGATTAAATCCCAATTACAGAGTGGGTTCACATTCACACACATCCATGCCTTAGTGGGATTCGAAACCAGAGCCCTGAGGGCACTCTTGATATGAGGCGTTGCTCTATCCATTGAGCCACCGGAACTATAATAAAATGAAGATTAAATTTCAAATACCGGGATAGAATAGAATTCACTAATCCAAAAATGAGGATTAGCTTAAAATATTTTTGTGAATCGTTAATTTTTATTAATCTAAATACATACCCACATATTTACTTATCCTGGAAACTGTATTGAATTCCTTTTCTATAGTTCTATTTACTTTTTCCTTTGTAAAACGTTACTAACATTATTTTGAAATGATTAGTTCTTTGATAGTGACATTTATCTGTCAATTACATACGTTTGAATAACTGCGTTTTGTTTGTTTAAAGCGTAGGCTCTGGGATTAAAATTATAGATAATTTTATAAATTTATCCATAAAATATATAGAAAAAGTATTAATGCAAATCTATAGAAAATTTAATAATCTTTAATTTTTATAATAACATTAATCTCGAAAATATATTTAAAGGTATTTTTCGAAGAAAAACTATTTTGAGCATCTAGTAAAGTGCCATTTTCGGTTATCCGAATTTCACCAAAATCTAATGGGCTCTTTCCAATACAGAAAAAGTTCGAAATACAAGATTTCAAAATTTTCTGAATGATTTGAGGTAGAGTGGAGGATCCACACACACAGACATCATCGTGAAAATGTTAAAATTGGATTCTAGGGACCTTAAAACGTGGTCATTTACCAAAATCTCGATATGCGATTTTTAGCACGATCCCTATACCTCCCTTACCAAGGGTAGCGGGAGGTAAAAATCAATAAAATTTTGTTTTTCGTCATTATCTAGTGCCCTATGAGAATTTTTGGAAAAAACAAAAACACATTTGTGGATGGTCCCCTATAGGGCGCGAGCAGACACGTGACTCGAGGGACCTTGACGTGCTTAGAATCAGCTGATTTGTGTGCGCATGTCATTTTGACAAGAACAATGTCATGTTGACAAGACCAATGTTTGGACTTATTTTGATTTTTAACTGCTAAAATGTTACTATTTTTAATTACATGTGTATTACTGCCGAAAAATTGTAAAATATTAACATTTTAGCAATTCAAAATCAAAATAAGTCAAAATATTGGTCTTGTCAAATTGACATTGTTCTTGTCAAAGTCACATGCGCACACAAATCAGCTGATCACAAGCAAGTCAAGGTCGCTCGAGTCACGTGTCTGCTCGTGCCCTATAGGTGCACAAAATGTTCCATTTAATCGACATTGTATCTCTTGTAGTTCTCGAGATCCCAATGTTGGCAACTCTAAATGGGATACACTGTATAATGTGGTAACTTTATTTTTATTCATTTATATTTGTGCAGGTGTTACGAATTGTGCGCCTAATAAAAGCATCGCCATTATTGGAAGATTTCGTGTATAAAATATTCGGTCCAGGCAAAAAGTTAGGCAGTCTTATAATTTTCACTATGTGTTTGCTAATTATATCTTCCAGTATATCAATGCAACTTTTCTGTTTTCTCTGTGAATTTACTAAATTTGAAAGTTTTTCTGAAGCCTTCATGTCTATGTTCCAAATCTTAACGCAAGAAGCTTGGGTTGAAGTTATGGATGAAACTATGTTAAGAACAAGTCCAACGCTGGCACCATTAGTAGCTGTTTATTTTATTCTATACCATTTATTCGTCACGCTGGTAAATACAATTCTTTAGCAATATATAATTTTGGTATACACGTATAAACTTCAGATTGTGTTGAGCTTGTTCGTCGCCGTAATTTTGGACAACTTGGAATTGGATGAAGATATTAAAAAATTAAAGCAGTTAAAGTTTCGAGAGCAAAGTGCAGAAATTAAAGAAACATTGCCATTTCGACTAAGAATATTCGAAAAGTTTCCAGACAGCCCCCAAATGACAACTTTACATAAAGTTCCTTCTGATTTTAATCTACCGAAGGTAATATTAATAAAAAAATTTAGTTATTAATACTGGTAAGTATAATTGTAGGTGCGAGAAAGTTTCATGCGCCAATTTGTCTATGAAATGGAAGATGATGATAATAGTTCAGAATCAGGGTTAAAGAAAATTAGTGAAGAAATATTTGATTCCAAAATAGTTTATCGAAAACAGAAACCAGTAAAAATATTGAATGATTTACGAAAAGTTAGATCTGCTGGTACAAAATTACGGAAGTCAGCTATCTGTCACATTATTAAGTAATTTTTTGCTTTAGTTTTATATTTAATGTTTATATAAATACTTTTCTAGTGATTCAAATAACCAACGATTAATGCTGGGAGATTCCTCAATGATTCCTGTACCTGGTAGTAAAGGGCCTCTAAAACCACAAGGAACTGTCAGTAGTATGAAGTATGTGCAATTATGTAGTTTATTATTTTTCAGTAAATATAAAATTTATTTTTAGATTTGGATCTCGTTCGATTCGAAGAAGTGTCCGTAGCGGATCTATTAAATTAAAACAAACATATGAACATTTAATGGAAAACGGAGATATTGGTGCCATGAATAGAGTTAGTTCTTCTAGAGCAAGACCGCATGATCTGGATATTAAACTTTTGCAAGCCAAACGACAGCAGGCGGAAATGCGCCGGTAAAATTGTGTTCATAATTTTTGTTTTTGTTAATTATTTAATTTGTTTTATAGAAATCAAAGAGAAGAGGATTTAAGAGAAAACCACCCATTTTTCGATACTCCATTATTTGTTGTACCTCGTGAGAGTAAATTCCGAAAATGTTGTCAATTAATTGTATATGCAAGATATGACGCCAGATTGAAAGATCCATTAACAGGAAAAGAACGAAAAGTGCAGTACAAAAGTTTACAGTAAGTTTTTACTTACTTACATACAAATGAACATATTTTATTAAATTCATATTGCAGCAATTTTTTGGGTTTAGTTACTTATCTAGATTGGGTAATGATAACAATGACGACTTTATCTTGCATTTCAATGATGTTTGAAACTCCTAATTATCGTGTTATGGAAAATATTACGTTACAAATTGCTGAGTATGGATTTGTTATTTTCATGAGTTTAGAGTTAGCGTTAAAAATTTTAGCAGATGGGTTGTTTTTTACCCCGAAAGCATACATTAAAGATGTTGCATCTGTTCTCGATGTTTTTATCTACCTCGTAAGTATTTTACGTTGCTGCAATGTATATGAATCGTAGCAGTAAGTTTTATACATTCACTGGACAGTACTATCTTTAGCGTACGACTTATTTTGAGATATTATAAATTAAATCTCTTTGCGTCATATATATGTTATACCTTTTCTAGGTTAGTTTAGTATTTCTTATTTGGATGCCTCGAAAAGTACCACCAAATTCCGGAGCACAATTACTTATGATCTTAAGGTGTGTCAGACCTTTACGTATTTTTACTTTAGTGCCACATATGAGAAAAGTGGTTTATGAACTTTGTAGAGGATTTAAAGAAATTTTATTGGTAACTAATATAATAATATTTTATTCTAAAAATAATTATTATATTTTAGGTATCAATTTTGCTAATACTGCTAATGTTTGTGTTCGCAAGCTACGGAGTTCAATTGTATGGTGGAAGATTAGCAAGATGCAATGATCCAACAATTTTGAAACGAGAGGATTGTGTAGGAGTTTTCATGCGTCGAGTATTTGTGACAAAAATGAAAGTAGTACCAGGAGAAAATGAATCTTACCCAGCAATGCTTGTACCAAGAGTATGGTAAGTATCTATTGCTAATTTTGCTTTTTTGTGTGACTTGCACAAGTTAAGTGTGATTTGTAACAATCGAGTGATGTAAGAATAAGAATTATTGAGAAGGGTTTGTAACTTAGGGCGAATCCTCGACGATTCAACTTTGACAACATAGGTGACGCAATGCTAGCGTTGTTTGAGGTTCTGTCTTTTAAAGGTTGGCTAGATGTTCGTGATGTTCTTATTAAAGCCCTAGGACCTGTAAGTTGTGGTAGACGTCGGTGTCGCCTGCATTGGTGTTGTATTGATGTTGTTTTCTTTGAAGACGGATTGTCATCGGAATGTCGACCTAAGCAATTGGACTAAAATTAAAATATATATTTTAAATGTAATAAACTGCAAGAGTGAAAAAAAAAAATGAAATTAATTTTATGTACGCAGTATATTAAAAACATGCATAATTAATTTTGGTTCAATTTTGAGTATCAGCAACTCGATGTGCTTGTTTTCCGCAGAATATATACTATGTATTTTAGATTAGAATTGAATTTTGAATATTATTTTTTATTGTAGCAATAATTATTGGTGCTCTGGACGTCTGTTATAAACTATAGTACATGTGTTGATGGATATTTAAAAAGAGTTTGAGAAATGCATTTGGAAAATCATTTGTTAATGTTGATGGTTTATTTGCTAGCCTTGCAATCATTTATTATTTCTTTAAATAAATATAATTAAACAAACATACAGGGGTTATAATATCATGTACTCGTTTTGAGCATGGATAATATAATTTTAAAACATGAAATTAATGTTAGCATGATATAGGGAATAATTTTTGACGTTTACAGACAGCATGTTACACATATTTAGTGTTATACTGCATGAAAATTAAAATAAACATACTAATATTTTCTTACAATATGTAATTTTGTAGGTCCACGCAATATACATTCACGTTTACATATTTTTGGGTTGTATGATTGGCCTAACATTGTTTGTGGGTGTAGTAATTGCAAATTATTCCGAAAATAAAGGAACTGCGTTACTAACTGTCGACCAGAGGAGATGGTGCGATTTAAAAAAAAGACTGAAAATTGCACAGCCGTTGCATTTACCACCTCGACCAGATGGAAAGAAATTCAGAGCATTTATTTATGATATAACACAAAATATCAAATTCAAACGACTTGTTGCAGTTATGGTATTGATTAATAGCAGTTTATTAGGAGTTTCTGTAAGTATGGAAAAAATATTAAATTCATTGAAATAATATTTTTTGTTATTTTATATAGTGGAAAAAAGAAGAAGAACATACCGAAACTTTAGCAACAATTGGAACTTTTTTGACGGTGTTATTTGTTGTTGAAGTAGTTATGAAAAATATTGCTTTTACACCTCGAGGATATTTACAATCTAGAAGAAATCGCTATGATTTGTTTGTGACAGTCGTGGGTGTTATCTGGATATTTTTACATTCTACATTTAAAGTAATATTTAAATAATAATTAGAAGTGCAAGAATAATATTAAGTAATACTTTTTCAGAATGATACTACATATATTATCGGATTTATGGTTGTTGTACTGAGATTCTTTACTATAACAGGAAAACACGCAACTTTGAAAATGTTAATGTTGACAGTCGGAGTATCTGTTTGCAAAAGTTTTTTCATTATATTTGGAATGTTTTTATTGGTTTTCTTTTACGCACTTGCTGGAACTATTATATTTGGAACAGTTAAATACGGAGAAGGAATTGGAAGGTACAATTTTAATATAAAAATGGGATTAGTAAAAACTGCAGTTATAAATTTAATGTTATTAAAATTTTAGGAGAGCAAATTTTGAATCTCCTGTAACAGGAGTGGCAATGTTGTTTCGAATTGTAACCGGAGAAGATTGGAATAAAATCATGCATGATTGCATGGTACAACCGCCGTACTGCACACCTGCGGATAATTACTGGGAAACTGATTGTGGTAACTTCACTGGATCTCTTGTATACTTCTGCACTTTTTATGTTATTATTACGTATATTGTTTTGAACTTACTTGTGGGTTAGTATAACTAGTTTTTTCTTTGTTGTTTCCAAAAATTAATCATTTACTATGTACAGCTATTATTATGGAGAACTTTTCCTTGTTTTATTCTAATGAAGAAGATGCTTTGTTATCATATGCAGATATTAGAAACTTTCAAAATACCTGGAATGTTGTTGATATACATCAGAGAGGAGTAATCCCTGTTAGAAGAGTACGAAGCTTTTCTAAAAAAAAAATATTTTGTGTTTTTAATGCATACAATTTTAGGTAAAATTTATTCTGCGGTTATTAAAAGGTCGTTTAGAAGTGGATCCTCAAAAAGATCGTTTGTTATTTAAGCATATGTGTTATGAATTAGAAAGATTGCATAATGGAGAAGATGTTACCTTTCACGATGTTATTAAGTATATATTTATGCAAACATAAATAATATACATTCCATTTCAATTTTAATTTCGTTTACAGTATGCTATCGTATAGATCAGTAGATATTCGCAAAGCACTTCAGTTAGAAGAATTGTTAGCTAGAGAAGAATTTGAATATATTATAGAGGAAGAAGTAGCTAAACAGACAATTAGAACTTGGTTAGAGGGATGTTTAAAGAAAATACGATCTGTTAATGTAAGCTAGGGTTTATTACAATAAAACAAAGTTGAAAGTTAAAACATTTAATATTCAACATTTACGATTTCTAATTTAACATTTATATTTTTACAGAAACAACATAATAGTTTAATAGCAGGATTGCGCGCTACAAATGAACCTATATGTATTCCGGATGCAATTGAAGTAAAAAAGGAAATTACTACAGAAAATGATAACGAAACTGAAACAAACGTAATGACTAGTTTTGTATTTGTGATAAAACATTTATTATATGCAAATTTCAGGAAAATGAAAGTGTAAAACGAAATAAAAAACCATCTTCTCTGCCTAGATCAGACAGTATTGGCAGTAATTCTGGAAGGAAATATTTAGCTCCTACTTTATCTGATCCCGCTTCACGTCCAGATAAAGAACGCCTGATGGCTAAAAAGAAAAATAATAGACCTCCAGGTACATGCAATATATACTCACTTTATTCTGGATCTTGGACACAGGTACAACGATTTGGATCAAAAGAATGCTCGCTAGACTCGTCGCATAAGTTAGTGGAACAAGGTGTAACAAAATTAAGGTATTCAATTTCATCTGGATCCGGAATTGGTTTATTTCTTTCTGCTTCCTCTTCATCTTCTCGTATGCTTCTTTCTAATAGGAGAACGTTACCGAACACACATCGTGCGAACATGTGTTTACTTATAATAATTTTTCTGAATTCTTCATCATATACGTCTTCTAAATTCTCGATCTTCTCATGGCTCTTTGCTTCTTCTTCAGTAAGAAGGATGCAGTTCCACGGCGACCATTCTTCATTAACGTTCCAACGAACTAAACGGAGATTATCTAGATCTCTTGATTCACATACTATAGATTGTGCGTGCCAAATTCTTTCAACTAAGTAGTAAATATCTCGTTCCTGTATGATAAATATAATTGAAGATGATGTGCTTCGTTTGCGCTCGTCTCTTCTAATACAGCGAAGAATTAAGCGATATGGTGATATGTCAATCCACGGTTCAGCAGCTCTGTCATTCCAGGAACATATGGTACAAGCATTGAAATTTTTGTTTCGGTGATTCAGTGGGAAATCTTTATTAGATTTCAGTGTTTCACATCTAGGGCAGAAGAATAAGTCATTTTCCATACCTTCTTCTTTTAGCCTCAACATTCGTTTCGTAACCCTTTCATTACATTGAACCATTTTGAAATGTTTCGAAAGTAAAGCTTGAATCCTTTTGTGCAACATATCTAATTCATTGTTACATATACCATGTTCCAACAAAGTCTTTTCTCGTTCCATTAAATTCACTATTTCGTTTCCTACATCACAATTATGATCTCTTAGTTTCTTTGCGTAACCAGTAATAAATTCAATACGTTCTTTTTTACTTACAGTATGGTCACAAGCTTTGAAGTATATTCCTTTAAATACACGACCTTTTTGTGTTTCAAGTGTGTCCATTGAAATTCTTAGTCCTTTGTACCCTCTCCACTTCACAGGGGTACTGATGTATTCGAAAAAACGAATTTCATCTACAATTTTCATTTCTTCTTTAATTTTATGTCGTTGTTGTTCGATAACACTCAACATTTCCACCTCTTTATTTAGAAGTATATAAAACTCAGCTAATTTTGAGGCAGTAGTATGTAATTTAGAAATACGTTCAATATGCGCTTTTTTCCATCTATCTACCATTGCGTACAGCATACTAAAGTCAGCTCTAGTACGAGGGAAAACTTTGTTTACAATTTCTCGTTTACGTTGTGATTCGTAATCTTCTAACAATTCTCTGTTTTCCCGTTCCTCACATTCTAATCTTCTGTGATATTCAGCGCTAAGTGCTTTAAGAGCTTTATTTAATTTCCACCTTCGATAATATCTCTGTATTGTTAAAACAGCTTTTAATATTCCGATTCTTTCTGCTCTTTCTTCTGCGGTTTCGTAATGTGCATTAGCCAATAAGATTTTATCATCACCAGTTGGAATCCAAACATGTTCATTGGACATTTGAGTACCTCTGGTATACATCATTTCAATTCTGCGGTGCCTGATATCTACTGTTTGCGTGTCTCTAGTGAATTTCTCTCTTGGGGCAACTTTTTCCTTCGGAGGGCCAGTTTGTGAGTAAGCATGATGATATTCTATACGTGATTTTTTATGCCTGTACCCTCCAAGGTATGGTTTGATAACTCTTCGGTCTTCTATTTCTACGGTAATTTCCCTGTACTCAGTTTCAGTTTCAATAATAACAGTTATAATATCCGGAATGATCATTTTAAATACATTAAAGGGGACCAAATCACTTAAATTAACTATAGTAAGATCCATGAAACCAGGACATTCAGTTTTAATATAATCCAGAGTTCCTGTGTCAGGAAGAAATACGTGCCAGTGAAATAATTGCAAATATTCTTCCGGAATTTTCAATCTATTCGCCATATCGTATTTTATTTTCTTCACATCAGTTCCATATGGATAAGGATACGAAAAAATATATTTTCCAAGCATGTGAAAGTTAATTAACACCAAATTTCTTACGTATCCTTCTTCATAGCGATTTAACACAGGATATAAGTTTTCGTAACATGGTTCAGTTTCACATCTGGAATCAGTTTCAGCTTCACACTCTTCAGGATAAAAATCACAATATGTATCGAATAAAGACATTTTAATATATTTGTAAATTACTTTGACAAAATGACAAGAAAATAATTTAACTTTTACTTATAGAAAAATGCAGATATCTTTCAAATCTGACATGTTTCGTTGTCATGGTTATTATTTAGAAAATTATTGATCTTCCACTTTTTTGAACATTTGATTAATAAACTTCTAAAAATATAACATTTACAGCTTATGGTATTGAATGGCATGGTCTATTTATAGTTTATTCCGAAATTAAACCACGGTACAATTACCGACACCGGACTGGAAAAAAGGACCAGCTAATCACAATTTAACAAATTTAAAATAGTTAAAAGCTATGGGGGTTTGGTACTAGTGCTCATTTGTCATGCACCAAAATGTAACGGCACCACAACCGCCGATCTATACTCTGTTTCATATAAACCATTCAGCAGATAGTGCTGACATCAGCGCCAGTTTTAAGTAGCCGAAATTACATTGGGTAAATTTGTTTTTTGTCTCCAATTTCAGCCAATCAGAGAGTTCGAAATTATGCTCTATTCTCTTCAACAGGGCGCGAACAGACACGTGACTCGAGCAACCTTGAAGTGCTTGAAATCAGCTGATTTGTGTGCGCGTGTCTCATTGAGAAGAACAGTGCACTTTAAAAAGACCAATGTTTTGGCTTATTTTAATTTTGAACTATTAAGAAGTTATAATTTTTAATTTTATGTATTTCACTGCCTGATAAGTGTACAATACTAACATTATATCAGTTCAAAATCAAAATAAGTCAAAACACTGGTCCTGTCTAGGTGACATTGTTCTTGTTAAAGTTACACGCGATTTCAAACACTTCAAGGTTGCTCGAGCCCTATACAGAATGGCTTAAATGGAATAAGATATAAAGCGGTTAGCGTGGTTACAGAAATGTTACCAGCTTTCAGTAACCGCGTTCCGAAAATACAACCGATTACTGAAAAAGTAACCGCGGTTAGCGTGGTCCAATTTGGGAATACACTATTAATCAGTAAAGAATATTAAGATCACAATTTTAATCAATTTCTTTATTATACCTATACCCTCCTATACTCGTATTTTAATAAATAGCACCTCATGTTACCGTGTATTAATTTCTCATTTTTTTATTGTTAACTAAAATTTTAATGAATGTTATTTTAGTTGTTGTGAAAAGTCTTCCTCATGTAACAGAGGGAACTGAAAACAATCGAATGCCAAAAGATATCCAAAATAACAAAACAGTCGTGCCAAAGATCTCCAATGCTCTTCATGAAATTAGAGATTGGTGGAGTGAACAACTTGCAGTGTCCAATGATGATGATTAATATTTGTAAAAGTTAGAAGTTATAAATGTTAATATTTGCATGTTTTATAATACATACTATGAATAGCACAATAAAATAAATGTAAATACTGTTCATTACTTAATATTTTTTTACCAACCGTTTACGTATTATATTCATTTCATTACATATCAACAAATTTTACGCCATTGACTACAAATGTATGTGCAAAAAGAGAGATGAGTAGAGAAAAAGGTTATGGAGAAATAAATGTCGTCGGTGTAAACTTCTCCTCGATTTAAGCCAATCAGAGAACAAGGTCAAATAAGCCCTATCTTCCATGTACTGCATTCAAAGAAAATGAACTATAGATAAATTACAGCTCATTCGTCCGCCATTATGGAGCTACTTCAATCATTCAATATCAGTGTTACAGTATTATTAATCATAAAGATTATCTACAGTGACAAGTTGTTCTGCTCCAAATTGTGCAAATCATTTGAGAAATGGTTATAATTTTTTCAGGTACTTATGCAATAGAGCCCGTGCATGTGACGTCACGGATATTTAAAAATGGCAGCCTGGTGGACCAACAAACCAAACTGACAGGAATATGTTTAAAATGCTGTAATTTTGTGCTATGATTTGATATTTCAAACGAGTGACAGTAGTGACGGATTTTCAATTTATAGATTTGCATCGGAAATAGATTTTGAAGATAGAATTATAGCTTTAGGAAGCTATAAAATTGTTAGATACGGTAAAGAAAAGTGATCTTACGAAGGTAAACTAAGAATAAATATATTGTAGGTACTCTATCGTAGATATTTATTAAGTATTTTGTCTGATGCGTAATATATTACCTACAAATAATATTAAACTAAAATACACGTCAATATAATGTAAAAGAACGTAGCCTATAGCCATCATGTTTTAGTAATTTAATTTCATATGTTAAGGCGCATCTACACATTCGTACTCGTGCTTCGCCTTGTTATTCGCTCGTTCGCTCCCGCAACACGAATGACCGTTTTCACACTCGCCGAGTGTAAAGACAGATTTCGCCGCATCGCTAGATACGAGCCTTTGACTCGTCCCCACAGACATCATAAATAATAGACTGCTGGAGCGTATGAGCATTGGATGTGAAAAATATGCTCCGCATGGAGAAAATTTCAGGAATGCGTATTGCGTACTGCGCAAGCGGCGATTATGAGATTCGACATACCCTCTATTCTATCGTTCTGCTTTTACTGCTTATCGTACGTCGGTTCTTGCGACCTCTTGTGCTGCCACCTGTTGTGCGTTTGTTATATGAGATTTGAAGTGTAAAGAGTATTTTAATTTTGTATGTGTTTCGTAAACATTACAGTTGATTGCATTATAAAATGGTGCAGTATTGTTTAGTGAAAGATTGTGGGAGTAAGGGACGGATTCCTGGGATAACATATTATATATTATTATTATTATTATATATTAAATGGGGTCTCGTGGCCGCGTGCCTGAGTGTCAGGTCGCGAATCTGGGGAACCGGGTTCGATCCCGACCGATATATTATATTTCATCATTAGCGATATCTGCGTACAAGCAGATTGGCACACCCAGCAATGGGTAATGAGCCGTGATGATATATTTATTTATTTTTATTTATTTATATATTAAAATTATCTATATTGTGAAAAAATTATTCACATTTCTTAAAATTTATGCAGATTATGCATGTCTCATATTTGAAGTTAGCGCCAAATTGTAAGCAGATATAATGTCTCTCTCATATTTACTCCATTTGAATTTCGCGCTAAATTGTCCCTGAAATTTGTGTCATGCGCGACGTCCTACTATGACATACATCTGTTACATGGCTCCAGCAGTCTATTATTTATTATGTCTGTGCTCGTCCCCAAAAACCGCTCTCGGAGCGAGCGCTACGGGCGGCAAGGCGAGGGACGAGGCGAATGACAAATGAACAGACTATAGTAAAAAAATTTAGGCAGAGGAGTCACGTCATCATTTCATTACAAAATGAAAAGTCACTGTAGTATTGGCCGAGTGATGTATATGTTTAGGAAAACGAAGAAAATAAATACTATTTTTTGCATACTATAAGTAAAGTACATTTTAATTAAATTTACAATTATTTTAAAGTCGAACATAATGTTTTGAATGAGTTTTAATTTATTTAAAATAATTGTACATTCTTTCACCACATGTTGGTACTATTGGATTTCAATATTTAAACATTTACATGACATGTTTCTCCCGGAATTGTCAACCGTCGACTGTCATTAGTTATTCGTTACTTTTTCGTATAATTAACATTTTTGTCTACGTTGTTTGTTGTGTTTTCTCAGAATTCCATTACTGTTCACGACACAACGGCAGCAAGCGTTGAAAAAAAATATAATAATGACAGTCATGTAAATAGTGACAAAAAAAATGTACAGAAAATAAATGTGTTACAAATTTCAATGATTTAATTTATTGCTGTGCATGCGATAACATTGGTCCTTCGAGCCTACAGACAGTCCTATAGATTACAGTATATAAGTGTTGTGATAGCAGTGAAAACAGTGTTGGAAATGTCTCTTCGTGGAAAAAATGGTCATGGAAGGAAAAGTACGAGAAACAATTTTGGAAAACCGCCGTCAAGATATGGGGTTTCATCAACGCAGCTGAAGAGTGGCCAGAAAACTCAAGTTGAAGGTGGGAGGAAATGTGGTAGTGACACGGACCTGCGAGATAGGCGAGGCAGCCAGCTTCACGACGAGCCTGTCCAGGAGGTGCTCTGCGACGTCGGCAACAATACCGTGGACCTGACAGATAGGCGAGGCAGCCAGCTTCACGACGAGCCTGTCCAGGTGTGCTGCGGCGACAGCAACAATAGTGAGGAACAACCAATAGCAAACGGTAACACACGAAGCAGAACAGGTAAGTCAACTTGTTCTACCTTATATAAAAGAAAGGTACTCGAGGCAAGATTAAAAGCTGCAGAACAAATAGCTGCACTGGAAAAACAAGAAATTGAGAGACAAAAGGCTTTAATTAAATTACAATTAGAACTGACAGAAGCCGAGATAGTGGATGATTGCGTAGAAGATAAAGATGAAATAAGCCTTATTTCAAACATATCATGTAGGCATAAGGTTAAGGATTGGCTTGAAAACAAAACCAATATAAATAACATTGAAGCAGATGTCAGTGACAGTGAAGTCAACAATCATTGTCATGCTTCAAGTAGGAAAGAAAAAATAGATTATCTGCTAGCCAGACAGTCTAGTAGTTATAGGGATCTGCCTCAGTTTAGCGGGGATCCTACGGAATGGCCACGTTTTATTTCCAAATTACGTCGGTATACAGAAATGTGCGGCTACAACAATGACGATAATATTGAACGAATAGATAAATGTTTAAAGGGAAAAGCTAGAGCCTATGTAGAGTCAATGTTGTTAGTTCCAAACAATTTTGAGACCATTATATCAGCTCTAGAACGTAGATTTGGTCAGCCCAAATTTATTATCAAAAGTCTGATTGATAAAGCCAAGCAGACACCACCGCCAAAAGAAGGGAATTTTGACAGTTTGATAGATTTTGCTAGTGTTGTAAGAAATCTTGCAGCTACAGCACAAATGTTGAAATGCGAACCATATATTACAAATCCGCAGTTACTAGACGAACTCATTGATAAACTGCCCAGTGCTCTGAAATTAAAATGGGGAAAACAATTAATGCGTCAACCGTCAGGATTTACAACATTAATAGAGTTTTCCGAATGGATAAATAATATTGCGGAACGTGCTATAATGGTAAACACTCCGAAATTTGACACAAAAATAGATTTGTCAAAATCTGACAGACATCAATCAAAATTCAAACAAACAATTTATGCAGCCACAGAAACGAAAAACAATAATTTTCAAATGAAATGTCACTTTTGTGACAAAACGTCACATATAATTCAAAATTGCAAATTATTTAATGAGGAAAATATTCAAAACAAATGGAAGATAGTAAAAGAAAAAAAGTTATGTTTTTCATGCCTAAAAATGAACCACTCTATAGGTGAATGTCAAAACAAAAAAGTTTGCGAAAAATCTGGATGCAAATATTTTCATCATCCAGTTTTACATAATGATAACTTGCAATCTGAAAGTAAATCGCTACTAAAAATTACAAAGGAAATAGAAAATGTGACTCACACTAAAGAAATTACTGGCAACGAAATTTTTTTACAAATTCTTCCTGTGGTTTTGCATGGACCTAAAGGAAGTATTTCTACGTTTGCTATGTTAGACAGCGGTTCAACAGTAACAATAATAGAAAATTCAATATGTAAAACTCTTGGTTTACAAGGCGAAAAGATTCCGTTTTCCCACAAAGGATTAAATTCAAGTATTAATCATGAAAAAGAGTCCAGAAAAGTTTCTTGTCAAATATCACCAGTATCAAATGATAAAGTATTTAATTTGAACAATATTAGAACATTGGAATGTTTAACATTACCAAAACAAACAATTAAAATGAAGAATTTTAAAAAATGGAAACATTTACAAAATGTAGATATTAAAGATATGCACTTAGCTAGACCCACAATTCTCATTGGTCAAGATAATCCTTCATTAATTATCTCTTCGAAATTAGTAAAAGGTCCACCAAATGCTCCTGTTGCCGCCAAAACAGAACTCGGGTGGGTACTGAGCGGAAATGTACCGTTTTTTTGTGGTCGGAGGGATAACTATAATTTTTTCGTTGATAATAAAGATGTAGAGGACGATCATAAATTAGTAAAAGATTATTTTAGTTTAGAAACTTTTGGTGTCAAAATAAACAATGAATATTCAAGATCTAAAAATGACAACAAAGCTTCAGAAATATTAACTAGGACTACACAAAAAATATCAGAAAGTGATAGACGAATGTCCGAAAGTAATAGACGGAAAAGTCCAGAAATCGCCAGACGGAAAATTCTAGAAATCCCAAAATTAGAGAAAAAGAAAATAGAGAAACCAGAACCACCAAAGGAAGAGGAAATGCCGCGAAATTGGACTAAAATAAAAAAGAAAAATATAGATTTTGCCAAGAAACGACGGATAAAAGAATATTTGCCAACTTTGCAAACGAGAAAGAAATGGTTCAATAATAATGAACAAATAAAAGTTGGCGATGTTGTTTTAGTTACAGATCCTTCTCTTCAAAGGAACTGCTGGCCCAAGGGGGTCATCGAAAAAGTCTTTCCAGGACCAGATGGCAAGATACGAGTTATAGACATCCGTACTACCAACGGAATGTACCGTCGTCCCGTCACGAAAGTCTGCGTCATGAACGTCGGCAGAAAATTGTGTTGACATCCCCGATATCAACACCTAGGGGGAGAGATGTTCACGACACAACGGCAGCAAGCGTTGAAAAAAAATATAATAATGACAGTCATGTAAATAGTGACAAAAAAAATGTACAGAAAATAAATGTGTTACAAATTTCAATGATTTAATTTATTGCTGTGCATGCGATAACAATTACTGTTGCATTGTTGCGTATCAAATCTGTATTTTTCAATACAAACAGTAACTGTTTTTCGAGTTGTGTTTCTTTGTTTTTTTTTATTTATTCATAACTTCTGTAGACTACTGTACTGACTGTTCATTTCTTTCTGTGTTCAGTTGTGATTTTCGTTTTGTCTCTTTCATATTATTTTCAATACCATAAATTGGAAATATATTAAATTTTACAATAATATTCAATTATCATTCGACTATTAAATAAATTAACTTGATCACACAAATAGCATCGCAGGTAAATACAATTATTTTCTAAAATTAAATTAGTGTACCATGTAAATCTACTATTTTCGTGACGTCATTATCTAGTTACAAAGTTTGATGACGTGACTCCTCTGCCTAAAATTTTTTACTATACACATTTGTTTCGCCACACGGTTTGCGATTCGACTCGCCATTCCGGCGAATGTGTAGATGCGTTATTAGAAAATAGGACAATGAAAGTGTTTTTATACAGATATTAAAAATTTCATAAAATTATATTAAGGGTGTTCACATTGTCAGTTACCTATACAATCACAGTGAGCACACACAATCTCTTCACTTTGCAAATCATTCAAGATACTTATAAGATAAGATGTTTGCTAGTAACTTTTGGGTAATGTAAAACCTGTAATCAGCCATAAATTTTGATAGTTATAAATTTTAATGCACAATCATATTACTAATATACCTTGTCTTCCACGTCGATAGTCGATGTCTTTTATTCTAAACGCTGGATAGACTTGACTAATCCACAACGAAACTCATTATTATATACGTCTCTAAAAATGTATAAACTTGTAATATATATGAACTTCTGCTATGCTTAAAGCACACTACAATTATCTGAAAGGTTTGGGAAATTTTCCGGTCCTAAAGATTGAATTCATGTCAATACGGCATGGATCTAGGTTATGATCATCAATACGTATTTTTAACATTTTCCGTCAGAGAATAATAGTGTTCAGTGAATTGAGCCATAGTACTACACCAACCCCACAAATGTTATGAACAACAACTAAGAAACGCGCAAAAAAGCATAGAAAAGGCTAAGCATCCACCAGACTCAATGTAAACAAAGGCACTTAAAAGAAAAGGTTTGTTGGACAACCAGGCTGGCGGGTTGCCTAGATCCAACCACGTGCTGCACGCGCCCTATAGGGCGCGAGCAGACACGTGACTCGAGCGACTGACGTGCTTGGAATCAGCTGATTTGTGTGCGCATGTCATTTTGACAAGAACAATATGTCATGAGGCGATTTCGGGCGACAACCGTTCACTTGCGGTATGTTGCGTTCAGGTCCGTTCACACATTCGGGCGCTAGGAACAACTTACCCGGTATGCTTGGATCAGTGTTCACAGCTGAACGGGTTTGCGAGTCGGGTCAGCTCTCCGTTCACTATTTCTATCTCTTTTTGTCATGTCTTGTTGCGAATAATCAATTGTCCACTACTTTAAAAACACAGAAATGTAAGTTGGCATGTAAAAAACAATTTTTGACATGTATTAATTACTTTCCTTGATTTCTAATAAATAGTGACGTTTATATGTATCAAAGTTATTCTTTATAATTCCATAGTGAAATAAATTCGTTAAACCATAAATTACAAGAGGTTATGGGCCCAGGCGAATTTGTATAAAGGATATTCTCTGGACTTTAAGTGAAAAGACGCAAGAACATTAAATCCCTTGGTTATTCCAAGCCAAAGTGCAATAGTGAAAAATATAACCGGATCGAAATGGAGAATGAACTTGCAAGAATCCCTCACCTCAACAGCATTGAAAATTGGGGAGTGTGGAAGTTTAAAATCCGCATCATACTCAACTCGTACAAAGCCTGGGGCGTAGCGAGTGGGGAGGATTTAAAGCCGAAAGAACCGGACACCGATGCATGCGAGCAAACTCGTAAGAAATACGAAAAAGAACTGGAGATTTGGCTCAGAGCAGATGCAACTGCACAAAGAGTGATAGCTACAACTATTGGTGATCAGCCAACGCTACACATAATTAACTGCACAACGGCAAGAGATATGTGGCAGAGACTATCGGATGTCTACGAACAGAAGTCTGAGGCCGGTGTACATCTACTACAACAGAAATGGTACAATGCAACGAAAGTGGACTCAGACAATATTGCGACGCACATAGCGAAACTCGAGGATCTCGCACACCGCCTAAGGTTGATGGGTGAGCAAATACCAGAATCTATGATAATCACCAAAATTCTGATGACTTTACCTGCAAGTTATCGATATTTTGTGAGCGCCTGGGAATCCTCGCCAGCAGCCGAACGAACTTTATCTAATCTTACTTCAAGATTGTCAATAGAGGAATCTAGAAATGCAGCGCAAGAAGACAACGAAGCTAAAGCTTTTGCTTCGAAGACGCAAAAGTCGAGGACACGGTGGCATAAGGACAAGATGAAAAAGGGTACACCAAAGTCTGGAAAATGCTTCGAATGCCACGAGCCAGGGCATTGGGCAAGAAATTGTCCAAAGCGTAAATCAAGGAAACTCCAAGGTGAAGGGTTTGTAAGCGAGTCTCTAGCTCTAACTTCGATACACTACAAGCGAAGAGATGTCAAAGAGTGGGTTTTGGATACCGGAGCGAGCGACCATATGTGCCACGTGAAGAAATGGTTCACTACGTATCAAGAATTCGATGAACCAAAACCAGTGTGTATAGGAGACGGGGGCTACATTGATGCTTGTGGAAAGGGCTGCGTAAACATCCAGATGTTCGACGGAGACAAATGGAACCAAAATCACCTCATAGACGTTCTGTACGTTCCAGAACTAAAATACAACCTTTTTTCAGTTGGAGCAGCATTAGATAAAGGCCTACAAATGCTGTCAACTCGAGAGAACTGTAAGCTGGTAAAGGGGGAGCGAACTGTGGCAGTGGGAGCTAGGAGAAATAAGCTCTATATAATGCAGTTCAAGGTAGATGAAACGAGGGAGTCGGAAACAGGAACATTCCAAAGCTCGACTCAGACAAACGTAGCCACGACATCGACACTTGAGCACTGGCACAAGATTGGATACGAAGATGGGGTAAAAGGATACAGAGTCTGGTATCCAGAAGACAAGATTGTCGAAACGTCAACGGATGTAGTATTCGCCAGAAGACCTGATGAAACGATACCACACGATGAGGAATCTATTAACACCGAATGGTGGATTCTAGAAGAATTAAAATCAGGTGAAGACCAGAATTCAATAAACGACAACGAAATAGAAATGGAAGATGCTCCAGAAAGACCAGAAGAGAATCTTCAGCAACCGGAAAATTCTGAAGAAGATGCAACTGAAGAGATTCAGGAAGCAAACATACCGGAAGCTCGAGCTCCAGCGGAAGAGCGCGTGCTACGAGATAGAGCATTGTTGAGACGGCCATCACGATACGATGATTATATTGACCCAGACGAGCTATTCATGGCGGAATGCCAAGAACCTATCTCCTACAAGGAAGCTATAGCAAGTTGCCAAGCGGCCAAATGGAAAAAGGCTATGGACGAAGAGTATGAATCCCTGATGAAAAATAAAGTCTGGGAACTTATCACTGCACCAAAAGATCAAAACGTAATCGATAACAAATGGACATTCAAGCTGAAGAGAGATGCCGACGGAAACGTAACACGGTACAAGGCAAGACTTGTTGCACGAGGTTTCAGCCAACGCAGAGGAATCGATTACACAGAGACATTTAGCCCAGTGGTCCGTTTCGACTCAATTAGAGCCGTACTCGCCATTGCTGCCAATAAGGGGATGCAACTACAGCAGTTTGATGTAAAAACTGCTTTCCTATATGGCGACATAGAAGAAAACATCGTCATGAGGCAGCCGGAAGGGTACGACGATGAAACGGGAAGAGTTTGTCAACTTAAACGTAGCCTATATGGTTTAAAACAATCCTCTCGTTGCTGGAACAAACGCTTTACAGAATTTCTAGAGAAATTCAATTTGAAGGCGACTGAAGCTGACCCCTGCGTCTTCACAAGTCAAGAAAAGAAGTGCAAACTAATTCTGGCCATATACATAGATGACGGATTAGTTGTTTCCAAGGATCGACAACTCATCGAAAAACTACTCGAAGACTTGAAGAAAGAATTCGAGATAACCAGCAACGAAGTAAATTTGTTCTTAGGTTTGCAGATCGAACGAGCCAACGATGGATCAATCTTTCTACATCAAAAGACTTATGCCCAGAAAGTCCTGAATAGATTTCGGATGGAAGAAGCGAACCCAGTAATGATTCCAGCGGACCCACACAGCGAGCTTAGTTCAAACGACGAGAAAGATTCGACAAACGCGCCCTACAGAGAAGCCATTGGTAGCCTCATGTATCTTTGCGTGGCAACCAGGCCGGACATAACTTACGCAGTGAATGTCACCAGTCGATATTTAGAAAAACCTACAAAGGTACACTGGTCCGCAGTAAAAAGAATCCTGAAATACTTGAAAGGTACAGTCGATTACGGAATAAGATTCGAAAGAAATCAAGAGATTAAACTATTGGCATACAGCGATGCAGATTATGCTGGTGAAAGAGAAACACGCCGATCGACTACAGGGTATGTTGTAAAACTTGGGTCTAGTATAATTTCCTGGTCTTCGCAACGTCAGCAAGCTGTGGCCTTGTCAACTACAGAAGCTGAATATATGGCAGCATGTCAGACAGCGAAAGAGATTGTATGGTTAAAATCACTCTTTAAGGGTCTCCTGGACGTCGACGATATACCAGCAACTTTATTTATCGACAATCAAAGCGCACTGCAGCTAATCAAAAATCCCGTACATCACAAGAGGACAAAACATATAGATGTGAGGTACCACTACGTAAGAAGCCAATACGAAGATAAAGTATTTTCACTCGAGTATGTGCCGTCCAAAGATCAGGAGGCAGACATACTCACAAAACCACTTCCTCGCTTGACATACCAAAATCAACGTGAAGCTTTGGGTATTATTTCACTACAAAAGAATCCGGGAAGAAAAGAAGAACCAAAGAAGCATGTATCAAAGTAGGGACAAAGTGGGAGTGTTGCGAATAATCAATTGTCCACTACTTTAAAAACACAGAAATGTAAGTTGGCATGTAAAAAACAATTTTTGACATGTATTAATTACTTTCCTTGATTTCTAATAAATAGTGACGTTTATATGTATCAAAGTTATTCTTTATAATTCCATAGTGAAATAAATTCGTTAAACCATAAATTACAAGATGTCTTTTTTTGAAATGTCAAAAGTCAAAACAGTCGGTTTCGTGGTCTTTATGTCAAGCAGGGTGACATTATTTTAGTTGACTCTTTTTTGAACAAATATGGATAAACTATCTTTCTCCGTTAATGCATTTTAATTGTCAGACACTGTTTTTGACAGTTTTAAATGTCGCAGAATATACATAACCACCAAGCACGGTGTCAACAAGTGAACCAACGATTTTTGGCGGCCACCATTGACCATATCATACCGTAAGCACAGTATAGAGAATATGCAGTAGCGACACTTCGCTGATTTTCGTTCCAACCTGCTCGGGTTGAAGGGGGAAATAGTGAGGAGCGGGACTTTGAATCAGATTCAAATAATATATTACGTGCATATTCATTGTATTTGTAATAATTATCATGTATTTGTTATAATTTTATAAAAAAATATATATTTTAATATTATGCACAGGTCTTGGAAGTGTTTATTCTATACCGGGTGGTGCTCGAAATCCGTTACATAGGCATTTAACATGGGAAATACGAATAATTTAAATATTTGCCTCCCATTAAAACGTATTGCAGTAATACTTTATACACATGTTTGGGAACATTTATTGCATCATATTAATAAAATGTTTAAAAGTAATTAAAATAATTAAGTAAAATAAGAAAATGTTATGGCAATTTTAATGTGATAATTATTTCGTATAAAAGAAGGTTTAACAAAAAAGAGATCGTAGCATGATGGTAGCGGGCTAGCTTTTTGTTCCAAAGATTGTGGGTTCAAACCCCCAGCACACTTCTTTAATTCTTTTTAAATTTGTATTTTTTCAATTTATTTTTGTGTTTTTATTTATTGTACTTTTACTATTTTTTCTTGTTAAATTAAAATAAATAGAAACAAATATAAATAAATAAAAACAAATAAAAAATATGAAAATAAATAAAAACAAAAAATAAATTGAAAAAATTAAAATATATTAAAATGTGCCGGGGGTTTGAACCCACAATCTTTGGAACATCATGCTACGATCACTTGCATTTTTGTCACTTGGTTATTAGGTATATTTATTACTTTATTAGTATTTTTATAAATATTTGTTGCTTGTTTATTATTTAAATATTTATTACTTTAATACGACTTTTTTTTATAAGTGTATAATAATAGTACATTAAAACACAAGTATCATAAGGCAATCTGTTAACGTACGAGTCCAAGTTTGGAAAACGAGCCGCCAGGCGAGTTTTACAAAGGACGAGTGCGTCAACAGGCCTTATGATACATGTTTTTTATACTATTTTTTCTATTGAGGTAATTTTACAATTAGATTTTTAAAAAAAGGAGTTGTCAAAAATATGAGTTGGTGTTTTTTTATCAGTTATGTTGGTAGCGTTTCCCGCTAAAAATTGAAATTTCACATTTTGACAGTTTGTGTATCTTGTGATTTTGTCTGATTGTTTATATTAAAACATTGTATCAGGCATTATACAATTATGAAAGAGGAAAACCAATACATACAATGAACTCCAAGGTTATTAATGAACCATCCTGATTTGTCAAATCGGCGTTTCGTGTTGGTTATCAAATAAAACTTGAATATGGGATTGAAAGACGTTACGTGGACCATCAAGCCTTTTTATTGAGAAAACATAAATAAAACTCTTTAAATAATGAAATACTTTAATAAACAATTTATTGCTTTAGACTTTTACTTTCCACCATTTTTACAACACTCACTGCTCAGTTGCACAGATAACGGCAACAGCTTTTCTTACAATTTTTAATACAAAACATATATGGCATATATTCGATAGTTCGCCACAACGTGGAACTGCAAATCATGGATTAAAACGTCAACTTTTCATATTTGTTTGCTAGTAGCCGCCACAAATTGAGTAGACAGTGTTAACATTTTCAAGTAACGTGCATCATACATTTCATAACCTGCCTGGAACAACAATACATTAGATTCAAAATTGCATTACCATAAATTTAAATTGTTATAAATAAAACTTACCGTTTTAATTATTTTGACAAAGTAAACCTGAGCGCATTGTTTCTTGTTTCATAATTTTTTACTTGAAATTTTAACTTCACAGATTCTTATTCTTTCTTAACTAGCACAGCTATAGCTATAAATTTCTTTTCTTTCTAGTCCTATCACCTAGTGAAAGGATAAAAATCCACAATTAGAAGTAATATTTCAACACAAACAATTTACCATTTTAAGGTTATCTGTCGATAGCATGACTACCACCTGTAGAACATGAAAGGCGCCAAAAACAGTACGTTTATAGATTTTCTAAACGTCGTGTTTTCAGTGATAAACAGTGCTTTTATAGAAACATAAGAACACCGAAATAGAAAAATATATTTTGTGTTTAGTACTAAAAATGGATTTATTATTACTTTAATACTAGTATTTTTATAAATGTATAATTATTTATAACATTTGGATTTGATATATAATATTTATTACTTGGTTATTGAATTATTTATTATTATTGGTTTTAAATATATTTATTTTACATATTTATATTTCACTATTACCTATTTTTACCATACTTTATCATTGGATATTGAATAACAAATATTGAATGTATATTTTTGTGTTTTCTTCAAATTTCGCGCTCCTCATTATTACCCCCTGCACGCCGAGCAGCCTGGAACGAAACATCAAAGGTTCCGACAAGAGTGTCGCTACTGCTTGTATTCTTTATACTGTGCCGTAAGTAACCGTAACTAATCCAGAGAAATAGAGGTGGGGAGAATGATCTTGTATAGAATGTTTTTAGATATAGTGAAAGCAATTATACTGTTACTTTTTGCCTTCGCTTAGTATCCTATTGTTGGGCGAAAAATCCAGGTATATTACACAGGAACGTATTGCGAATAATATCAATGATACACTTAATATAGGTACATTATTATTTATTTAATTAATCCACTACAATATCATCATCATCATTATCACTATCAGAATTACTATCACCTAAATTAATAATAAAATTATTATAAATATTACTTATGTCTATGTACTTATTTTCTATTTCTATTACATGCTCTATGCTCTTAAACCAACCATTTGATACATTTATAGTTTCATTTTTAATAATATCAATTATTTGCGGACAATTTGTTGGTGAGGTATTATTTTGCGTAATATTAGATTTAAGTTGTCCCCACATTAATTCTATTGGATAACATAATTTTTTACTATAGGCTTAATCTTAATTAATTCTAACAATTGTTTTTTTGTATAACTTTCTTCACAATAAATGTCCATGGAATGTAAATATTCAAAGAGCTCTACTTTTCTCGATGATTGGCTAGGCAATTTACTTAGCAAGCGAGAATGGTAACTTGCATTGTCCATCACTATCAGTGTGATACTGTTGGAAATATCTTGAGATTTAAATTTAAATCGATAACTGACTAATTTGCCTTCGGATACTAATTTGTGTTTAACCCCAACATACCACGGGACAAAGCAATCAGCTTAACGTATTACAAAATGTTACCGTTCATGAGATTAAAGAATCCTAGATTGTCTTATATTTGGAGAATATCTTTAGATTTAAATGTATAAATATGCATAGTTCCACCCTGTCCTCTAATGCAATAAATACCCGCTGTGCAGGGGCTGTCCCGCACTTACCGATGATTTACTGCTTTCACTATATCTAAAAACACTCTATAACCTGCGCGAGAATACAAGAATTGAAGGACGCCATTTTGCAGAAATAGAGGCGGCAATTTTAAATGTATAATTAACAAAATAATTATGAAATAAATTTATTTGCATTCAACATACTTTTGCAGGAATAGAATTTCAGTACAATATAATTATGAAATAATGTAGAAAAATTTATTGATATGTTAACATACATACTTATGAAATAATTCGTAGCAACTACTGGTGGTGAAATAATATTAATTTATTTAATTTCAGTACAATATAATTATGAAATAATGTAGAAAAATTGACTGATATGTTAACATATATACATATTAAATAATACGTAGCAACTACTGGTGGTGAAATAATATTAATTTATTTAATTTCAGTACAATATAATTATGAAATAATGTAGAAAAATTTACTGATATGTTAATATACATACATATTAAATAATACGTAGCAACTACTGGTGGTGAAATAATATTAATTTATTTAATTCTCTCCTTACTAATTTTCCTTGTATAACCTCTGTATATCTTTTTGAGAGATTAAAAAACCTAATTCTAGTATAACAATAAATGATGTCTTTTACTAAAATAAAACCATGATTTTGCTCTATCAGTGTGTCTTTCAAAAAATGTACATGTAGATTAGGAAAAAGATCGTAAATGTCTGTATAAAATAATTGTGCTACGGCTGTAACAAAGTAAAACTTACTGTTAAAGTCGTATTTAAGGATACATTTGTTTCAGAAGTATTTATACTAATTGGTACTGCGTCCGTTTTTAAATACACTTTCGAACCTTTTACAATATCTTCTGGACGAAAATGTCGCAAACAAATTACTTTATTTTTTGACCATGTCCAAGTATTTTCATCTTTTCCGCAGACTATCAACCATGATTTTTGTAATTCTCCTCTCGGAAAACGAAAGAAATTAACAATCTATTAAAAAATTTGTTTACAACTCAATTTGGTTTACTACTTACATGTAAAAATAAATTCCTTTTGGCTTAAATCTTGTATTATTAGAACATCCTGGCATTGCACACGACGACATATTAAATAATGTAACGTTTCAAACAACACAAAAAGAAAAAGATTATGCTGACCGCGTGCTTACAAAACAAGTTGACAGTTTTATCTGCAAAATGGCTACCTCCAGTTTGTACATCGAAAATTGGATGCGCAGTGGTCGAAGCGCTTAACTAATACTGTGGCCCGAAATCGCCTATGTTGACGAGACCAATGGGCGCGTTCGGCGAGCCGCAGCGGCTGTAAGACCGCTGAGTGATGTCACACACGGTCACACAGCGGCTGTCGACAGCCGCTGGATGACATCGAACGCAATGCCCGCGCATTTTCAAAACACCAAACGTCAACATAGAACAATTGAACTCAGTTGTAAATGTAATATAAATCTATTTATTTTTCTGAAACAATATAAAGTGAATAAATAAATGCATATAATTTACGGAGTACTTAATAATAATTGTGCATGTTAAATATTTGATTTAAATATGGATAGCATAATCCGGATCTAACAAAAAAATTCTGTAAAATTTTATAAAACGATACCTGTGTTAGTTTACCTGTTAATAACAAATTATGAACCTCTTCTCTATCGTTTACTGCAATTATATTGTTGTTGTACGAATATTGTACCTCGTACTCCGCCAATACTCCGCCATCTTGTACATGTACAAATGACAGTGCTAGACAAGGATAGATATACGCTGTCTAAATAAATCGTATTTAAATAGCGCTGTCGCAGCAGCTTTGAAAATCGGCTGTAAACAGCGGACCGCCGAACGCTTGACAATTAAGAGCATAAGAGCTGCACAGCCGCTGGCAGCGCTGTGAGCCCGTCGAACGCGCCCAATTGTTTTGGTTTATTTTGATTTTTAACTGCTAAAATGTTATTATTTTTAATTTCATATGTTTTATTGCTTAAAAATTGTAAAATATTAACATTAAAGCAGTTCAAAATCAAAATAAATCAAAACATTGTTATTGTCAACGTGACATTGTTCTTGTCAAAGTGACGCGCACACAAATCAGCTGATTCCAAGCACGTCAAGGTCGCTCGAGTCACGTGTCTGCTCGCGCCCTTAATCTTAACAAACTGTATTTTTTCTTGTTTTATTATTTTAAATAAATATAATATGTCAAATATGAAAGTTATATTTAATTATTAAAAATAGTTACTACATAAACTTATAGAAAATGGGTGCTATTCTGCTGTCAATGTTAAAACTTAAAGGTCACCGTTAGTGCGGTTTAGAGCTGAGCTCTAAAAAATTGTATTCTAGTGTCAGTTTTTACCGCCGCTAACGCTAGAGGTCACCTCTAAACCTAAAGGTGCTAATGGGTAACTTTAAATCGTTTCAACGCTAACAAGATGGCAGACAAAAAGGGTGACTGTTAAAGTTTACTGACCAAATAATACGAATAATAACACATAGATGATAATATTTTATTTTATATCAAACACTTCAATTAAGTACAATTCAAATTATATTTTTATTTATTTTTCTGTCAATGTCTAGGCTGACTATATTTTTTCATAATAATTTTATTGTTTTCCAACACGCCTCCTCAATAAAATTATTACAATTTTTATTCAACAATTTTCAAACCTAAACTTGAACAAAACTTATCAAATTTTTGCTTAAATAATGGTTTTGTAAATACATCTGCAATTTGGTCTTCCGTAGCAACATATTTTAATTGAACAACTTCATCAGCAATTTTTTCTCGGATAAAATGATGTTTTATATCAATGTGTTTCATTCGTTTGTGATTTTCTGGGTTTTTCGCGAGTCGAATTGCGGCTTGATTATCTTCGAATAAGACAATATTTTTGACAGGAATTCCAAATTCTTCAATGATGCTTCTTATCCAACATGCCTCGCTTACTGCAGAACTTAGCGCAACATACTCAGCTTCAGCTGACGAAATGGCAACCGACGTTTGCTTTCTAGAACACCAAGTTATATAACAGTTAAACAATTTAAAAACGTATCCAGTGGTTGAATTTCTGTCCGTTGAATCTCCGGCCCAGCTTGAATCTACATAACCACAAATTGGATTTACTTTGCTTTCTTCTCCATTGTACACTAGGTTCATATTTAGTGTGCCTTTGACATATCTCATAATTCTTTTTAGTGCAGTCCATAATTTTGAAGTTGGGTAACTTTGATACCTGCTTAAAATTGAAACGGCGGAACATAAATCTGGTCTTGAACCTAAGACAGAATACATCAAGCAACCAATAACTTGCCGACATTTTGTTTCCATTTTTCTTCTTTCTTCATTGTTTAATTCCTCATTACAACTTTTTAATTCATCAAAATTAAACTTCTGGTCCATGGGCGTTGATATGGGCTTGCAGTTAGTCATACCAAATCTATGTAGAACATTTTTCAAATAGGACGTTTGATTAATTTTGATTATCTTGTTTTCTATGTCTTGTTCAATTTTAATACCAAGGTAAGTTGTTACACCTCCCAAATCGTTCATTTTAAAATGAGCAGTCAAATTCTTTTTAACTTTTTCTATTTGATTTTCATCTGAACCCACGATTAATAAATCGTCAACATATACCAGTAAGTACAATTTATCTTTTTCAGTCGTTTTTATATATAAACAATAGTCATTTTTAGACCTTGTAAATCCTTGTAATTCCATTACAGAATTAAATTTATTATTCCAATATCTTGGAGATTTTTTTAAGCCATAAAGTGATTTTTGTAATTTACAAACTATTTTCTTATCTGTATCCAGACCTTCTGGTAATTCCATGAAAACATCTTCATCGATTTCTCCATACAGAAAAGCGCTTACGTCCATTTGATGAATTTTTAGATTGTATTTATTTGCTATTGCCAAAATAATTCTCAAAGATGTTAATTTAACAACCGGGGAATAAATTTCCGATAGTTCAAAGTTTTCATCTTGTTGGAAACCTTTAGCTACAAGACGTGCTTTATATTGCACAGGTTTTCCTTCTTCATTTCTTTTAACTTTAAAGACCCATTTATTCCCTATTATATTAGTATTTTCTGGACGATCTACTTCACGCCATGTTTTATTTTCTGCTAACACTTCCAATTCTGTTTTAATTGCATTCTTCCATTTTTCAGATTCTTCACTTTCCATAGCTTCCTTGTAAGTTAACGGTTCGTCTATTTCTGTTATTCCAAAGAAACAAGTTTCATAACTTTGATAATATTGTGGTTTCTTTAAAAATCTTCTATCTCTTAAAGTCATAACATTTTCTTTATTTTCATCAGTTTCTTCATTTGTAAAAATTTCTGTTAGTTTTTGATTTTTTGTTAAAGTTTACTTTAAATTCCATTTTGTAAAGTTTTCCTACTCTTTGTGCTCGTGCCCATACTTTTCCATTTTTAAGAAAATTACAAATTTTTTTGTCTGAATGAAGTTCGTATCCTTTATCTAATGCTGTACCTTGAGAAAATAAGTTGATTTTTAAGTCAGGAACATAAAGTACATTACTTAGCGTAGTTGGAATCCATGAATATCCATTAAATGCTTCAACTGAAATACTCCCAGAACCTACCGCTTTGATGATTGATCCATCTCCAATTTTTACCACCTTTTCTACAGTAAATGGATTAAAATATTGGAACATATTTCTTTGGCAGCACATATGTTCGCTAGCTCCACTATCTTGATACCAGTCTGCGTCATTCAAGGTTTCACCAATAAACGCCGTACTAATGAAAACATTTGCATCTCTCTTCATATTATTCTGGTTCTTTTTATTCTTAAATCTGCAATCTTTGATTAAATGTCCATATTTTTTGCAATAGTGACACATTTTATTCTTAAAACAATTCTTCTTTATGTGTCCCAATTTTCCACATGTAAAACATTTTAAATCATTTTGCTTTACAACTAAAGCTGCAGCTGTTTCTGACGATTCACTAGCCTTTAATCGTTCTTCTTCAATCAAAAGGCGTGACGTTAATTCGTTTATGGTTTTATTTGCAGATGAGACAGATTCCCAAGCTGAAATGAAATGTCTATATTGATCAGGAAGTGACATTATGATTTTTGTAATTATCATCTTTTCTGGTATTTCTTCTCCATGTTGTTTCAGCTGATTCGCTAGCTCCTCTATTTTAGAAATATATGACGCAATACCTTCTCCTTCATATTTAAATGCAAAGAATTTTTGCTGAATCAAATGTACAGAAACATCTGATTTTTGTTCATATATTGCAAGTAGTTTGCTCCACATTTGACTAGACGTTTCACAAGTGAGGAGATGACTTAAAGGGCCTTCATCCATCCTTGTAGTTATTATTTCTTGAGCCTTTACATCGTTCATTAGCCAATCTTTCATATTTACTTCAAATATTTTTTTATCTTCTCCTTCTTTCAAAACTGGTTTTACCTTAACGCCACTGACTATCTCAAAATATCCTTTTGACCTTAAAATAATTTGAATTTGAAATTTCCATAATTTCCAGTTACCTGTACCAACTAATCTTATCAACGATGTGCTATCCATATCGCGTAACTTTATTTTATACAATTCTATATCAATTTCATTCGACCACGATATGATTATTTTCTTCTCCGTATTTTGGTATTTATTGTGGACTATGCGTTTCTGCGGCCCATAACCTGTTAAAGTTTACTGACCAAATAATACGAATAATAACACATAGACGATAATATTTTATTTTATATCAAACACTTGACTTCAATTAAGTACAATTCAAATTATATTTTTATTTATTTTTCTGTCAATGTCTAGGCTGACTATATTTTTTCATAATAATTTTATTGTTTTCCAACAGTGACTGCGTCGATATTCAAGATGTTAGAAACGTTTTAGATTTAAATTGTGGAAGAATTAGTGTTGAACGTAAAAGAATAAATTATTTTCAACAGTTTGATGAAGAATTTAGACGAAGATATAGATTGAGGAAAGAAACTGTCAATTTTGTAAATGATTTGGTTAGGCAAGACAGAATCCATTTCACAGCAAGATATAAATATTACTCCAGAACTACAAATGTTAATATCACTTACATTTTTTGCGAAAGGGTGCTACCAAGCTAAACTAGGTACGTAAAATGCATAATTTTATGCACAACATAACCTTAAAATTTAACAGTACTTATTATTTAATACATACAAAGGGTAAAACAGTAAATTTTAACACATTTTATTAGGTTTTTTTTTATAATAATACATTACATTTTAGATCTGCATGGCGTAAGTCAACCTACGACGCAGCTAGGGTATCACACTCCCTTGCAACAGTTTTACACAGATTTGTGAAGTTTCTAGAACGAATGGAAGAGCTGAAGACAGAGTTCTATATAGCATTGCTGGTTTTCCTAAGGTCGTTAGATGCATGGATTGTACCCATGTTTGAATTAAACCCCCCGGCAAAGAAAACCCAATGTTATATTGCAATAGGACGGGATTTTATTCCCTAAAAATGTGCAAGTGGTCTGTGATGCGAGGAGCAGAGCAGAATTCTAGACGTACACTGAATGAAAAGTTCGACGTAATTATTTTGAAACATGAAAATATTCGTAGTTTGTTACTAAATATTATTTCATAGGATTCAATGTATTCTGGATTTATTTTGAGCGACGGTGAATAACCATGTCATCGTAGTTACGAGTATTTATTAACACCTCTGATCAATCCTCAATCTCCAGCTGAAGAAGCGTACAATAGTTCCCATTACAATAAATAAATATTAATTCTAAATTTGTTCAATTCTATATTATGTATAATTATTTAGTACCTACCTACTAATTTATTAAAGTGTTATATCTGTATATTAACAAAGTAAATACATAAAAGTGTTTTAATGTATGTATTTCTAATATGTTTATTTGATCAAACTATTAATATTATGAATTATGATTGATGAAGTATGATTTCACACTTCGTAACGTTCAAGTTTTGACAGATAATACAGTGTTGTCAAGTATTGTTTTGCTTAAAGATCACTGTTAGTTACCGTAGGTCATTTACTGACAGTAGAATAACATCAACTCTAAATATTAAAGGTCACCTTTAGCTAGAGACCGTCTCTAAGCTATTTTAACGTTGACACAAGAATAGCACCCAATGTACTTTTATTTCATAATTTACTGCGTTCATTTTGGCTCCAGTATGGCGGACGAGTCAGCTATGTATTATCTAGGAGTAAGTTCCGCGCGGTCGAAATCCTACGCGGTCGAAATGTACTCCATCACTTTTTCCGTTCTACAGAAATTCAAATATTTCCACGCCGTCGAATCCCACCCGGTCGAAATGTTACACGATACAAATCCCTCGCTCCCGTACCGCTCTCTTTATCGATCGTATTGCATTCTAACAATCTATGCTTCGTGGTAGTTCCGCGTTGTGGGGCGTACATATCGATCTTATGGGATTCCGACCCCGTGGAATTCGATTGAGCGGGATGCTTCGTTATCTAGCTGTACCGAAAGTGATGATGTCAAAATATGAAATACGCCTGAAGTATGCATGGTTTGTAGTGGTGGGAACCGGTTCGGTTCCGGTTCCAAAATTACCCGGGTACCCGGTTATTTCAATGTGTAATTACCCGGTTCTCGGTTCCGAGTCCGAAACTACCCGGTTCTCGGTTCTGGAACCGAAACTATCCGGTTCTGGAATCGACACTACCCGGTTCTCGGTCCTAGAACCGAAACTACCCGGTTCTCGGTTCTGGAATCGAATCTCATCGGTTCTGGAATCGAATCTCATCGGTTCTGGAATCGAATCTCATCGGTTCTGGAATCGAATCTCATCGGTTCTGGAATCGAATCTCATCGGTTCTCGGTTCTGGAATCGAATCTCAACGGTTTTCGGTTCTGGAACCGAAACGTATCGGTTCCCGGTTCTGGGACCGAAAAATGGTGAATCTCGATTATGAAGCTAATAATATATACATTATTACAATCCGTGAATTAGATTTACGTACTATGAATCAATATGTTATGATGAATAAGTTAATTATGTTGAAAGATATTTTTTTAAAATTATTAAATAGGAACAGGTAAACAATTTAGGAAAGTTGGTATCAGATATTCTTATAAACTGATATAATGCAATTCTCTGAAGAACACGTGCAAAAACCAGGTACTTTTTCCCCGACTACACGACCGGTGTCTTTGTTTAAATTTCTATAGGATTTGTGCTTTGTAGCCCCTTTCGGTTTATTTTAATCTTAAAGTTAATTCAATTGGGCATTTTAAAATAATCAATTTCTTTTACAAATTATGAGGCGCGCTATTTTCACTTCAAAATTTATTAAATGATGTTATGAAATCCAGAAAATAAGAAATATTCATTTATGTTACATAACTGAGAGATCAAAATGTAAAGATTAGAACAGAATGTAGGTATAAGTAGGTATAAGTGAAATTCTTGGAAATATCTATTGCTTTATCCCTTAAATTTTATGGCCGCTAATGTCATTACGTAGGTACCGTTATTTGAAAATATAACTCAAGGTCAAGATATTGAAATAAACCATATAGAATGAAAATTGAAAATATAATACCTAACTGAAATCTGCAATTATTTACTATATTATGTGGTTACATTTTTAGCATCTTCTTGCCTTTGGTGTAATAATATTAATACATCATTACAGATATTTTCAATTAAATTACATATATATTTTTTTAATATCGTTCAATAATATTTCTCAGAAAATATGTTTATTTCTCAAGAATGACGACGCTAATTTAAAATTATAATTGATTATTCCATAAATCAGATCCGCCCGGAACTGGAACCGAAGATCTATTCCACTACTCGGAACCGAAGATCGGTTCCACTACCCAGAACCGGAACCGAAGATCGGTTCCACTACTCGGAACCGGAACCGAAGATCGGTTCCATTACCTGGAACCGGAACCGAAAATCGGTTCCACTACTCGGAACCGAAGATCGGTTCTAGGAACCGGGTACCCGGATAGTTTTGGAACCGGGTACCCGGTTCTAAATTTTTCCTGTACTTGAAACACTAATGATAATGGTAGAAATGTATAAAAGCATTTTTTTGTGAAATATATTTAAATAATATATAATAAATACAACTTTTTCATTGAAATTTTATTGTTTTTTTAAGTATAAAATAAAATACACAATATTAATAATTTACAGCATAAAAACAAACAATAGGTTTGTTCGTTTCGCACCCTTTGTCTAAGGTTTACTGCAGCCAGAGCTGGGACGAGTACAACGAAAATGGCATATTTACCCCTGTGCTGAAATATGAAGCGAAAACTCAAATAAATTATTCCTCTACTAGAACTATTAACATTTTAAAAAATTCAACACAACACAAACTTACTTGCGATATTAACCTGTATTTTAAAAAAATAATTATTGCAATTTATTAGTATTTGACTTTGACTTTATGGGAAAATCGAGAAATGCTGTTTTGCCTATAAAATCAAAATCAAATATTAATAGAATTCATTAATTATTTTTTTAAAATGTAGGTTAATATTGCAAGTAGGTTTGGGTTGTGTAGAATTTTTTAAAATGTTGATAGTTCTAGTACACGAACAATTTATTTGAATTTCCGCTTCATATTTCAGCACAGGGGTAAATATGCCTCTTAAGTACTTTATAATAAGTACAAGTACATTGTACTACAAGGTAGTAAATTTAAATTTTTTATCAGAAATGATAAAATGAACCTATTTAATGGTTATAAAAAGAACTAATTTGTAATTATTGTATATGTAAAAAAATAAGTGAAAGTACGTAGGTAAGTTTCATTGGGTAGGGTACATATAATAAAATAAGTATTTTTTACATTTTTTTATTATCTTACAAATAAACACAACATTACATTGAAAATAAAGCGATAATATTATATATGTATACTTCTATTAATTAAATTAACTGATTTTGTTAGCTTTAAGAAGAACTAATTTCTCAAAATTCTCGTCATTTAATGCGTTTCTCCTTGGAGAATTAATAATCGAAGCAAAAGAAAACAGTCTTTCCACAGGGGCTGAGGACGGTATACAGGTGTTATATTTAAAAATTATTTTCTTTAAAATTTTGTAATCATTTAACATACTAATGTTTGTACGCTTATCTTCTAAGTATTTTAAGAGCTCTAATTCTACTTGAGAACTTTTATTTTTTTCAGTTTGTAAGTGAGGTTTCACAGTTAGAACTGAAACCGACTCATTTTCTGAGAAATCGAAAAAACTATCCATATCATCGGAGGAATACTTATCTTCTTCTTCATCTGACTCTGTGATTTCAATTTTACCTGCGTCAATAATAATGTTCTTGATTGACTGGATATTAACATTATTTTCAGCTTGTATGATGCTGTACCATCTTAATTTAAAATTTGGACATAAAACTGCTGCTATAATAGCTTCTTTACATTCTAAATTAAAAATATAATCAAATCTTCGTAATAAGTTCTCTCTGCAACAGTTTAATAAAATTTCTCCTCCATATTTAAATTTTAATCCTATCATTTTTTTCCATTTGTTTTTTAAACTAACTAGACTTGGTAGAAGGTATCCATAGAAAATATTTTCTTGTCCTTGAAGAATATCAATAGTAGCTGCTAAAGGTTTTAACACACTGCAATATTCTTCTAAATATTGTATTTCCGTCTCCTTAAAATAAATCAATTCCAATTTTTCAAATAAAACGGGTAATTTATCTTTATTATTTAAAATCTGTGAGACAGAATCATAAAATGAATTCCACCTTGTTATGGCTGGATAGCTCAAAGTATGACCCAAATATTTTTGAATAATTTCTGCGGTTTTTGGTCTTCTTGCTTTGTTCCAAATACTTGCACATTTAGAAAATGCATGTATATGTCTCATTTCTATGATTTTATTTGAACGCAATGCATTTTTGCAGTCTGTTGTTGCGATTAAATTTAGTGTGTGCGAAGCACAACGAACATGTTTTGGTAGTAAAAAACCTTCTGTTGACGCGTTTACAAAATAATTATTCAAATCTTCATATGAAATATCTCCATCTATTTCTTCTTTGTATTCATTTTCTATTTCTTCTAAATTGCTTTCTTCAGCTATATCTTCTATACCAAATTCTTTAAATGCTTTTATAAAGTTACTTCCATTGTCAGTAACAGTCGCGACAACTTTTTGCATATTTAATCCAAATTTTAAGTTAATATTTTCTAGCATTTCCGCTATATTTTTAAAATTATGTTCACCAGCAAATCGTTTTCACGCTATAGCAGCCGAACCTCTTTTGAAATCATTATTTATCCAATGTACTGTAACGACTAGGAAACTGCGCCGTTTTGCTGACCAAATGTCGGATGTTGTACATACCAAGTACATACATCATACATATTGGATGATTATTAAAAATTTCATTAATTTTTTTAATTGCAGATTTTCTATTCATAACTTTAACATTCATTCCGCTGAATAATTGAATAAAACTGTCTTTTTCAATAATAGATATTGCTGACATTGTATCAATAATAAAATGTATTACTTTTGTGTCAAAGTCAGATTGAGAAATAAAACTATTACTTTTTTTAGTAACGAATGATGGTAATGATAACTGCTTTAACGCGGGAGTATCTGCAGATTCCGTTATTTTAATTTTTTGTTTTTTAGAATGTTTGTACGCGTTGTATTCTGGTAATTTCTGAGGATGGATTCGCTTTAGGTGTTTTATAAAATTTGTCGTTGTATCAAGAGACCCTTTAATAACTTTTTTGGATGGCAGACATATCTGACATATCGCTTCGATTTTATTTTTGTTATGAACAGTGCATACCTTAATAAATTTTCCATCAAAAAGACTGCTATTCGATATCTTTTTTGATATATAAGGTTCTGGTGTAGTAACTTGGTCATTTGATTTTGATTCACATTCGGAGGTACTTTCTGTAGTATTATTGGTTTTTTCCTTCTTATTAAAATATTCTGTAATTTTAGATATTTTCTCATTTGTACACATTTTTTTCGATTTTGTACTAATTTTAAGTTTTTTCGTTTCAGGAATATATGCAGAATCACTATCAGATAAATTTTTGTAGGGGTCTTCGTCCGATGAATCCATTATTCCAATCTGAAAGTATGAATACAATTTTAAATGTAAACTAAGTATACTACGCAATCATATATTTTTTAAATATTTGAAATGGTTTGTTCATGATGAGAATTAATATTTTTGCCTCATATGTAATATACGTGGTAAAAGTTGAATATACGGCCCCAGTAGCCATCTTGAAAATTAGAAATGTCAATGAACTTGGAACGACATAGGACAAGAGACTAGCCGAGACAGCGGCTTTTTTCAGAATTTTAAAAAAATCCTGACATAAACAATACCTAACGCACAAAACTCGAGTCCTTTTACATGTTTTTTTAAACTTATTTTAAAAACGACTAAACCCTTCTTAACTCCACGTAACACGTAACCTACCTTTTCTAAGTATATTGACATTGCACAACTGGGACCTTATATTCAATTTTAACCATGTACGTAATTACACAGAGAATGATCAAAATACATTAAAAGAAACTTACCTTTTAATTAAATAACAGTAAAATAATCTTATTTATTAGCTATCAGGCACGAGCTCGTCTCAATTCTGCGGCATGTAACATACGGAACAGATGCGAAATCTTTACGAACATGTTTAAACTTGCAAACTTCAAACCATAACATGTACTCAAGTACTCTAAAAGTATTCGAGTACATGAAAGTATTCGAGTACATGAAAGTACTCAAGTACTTTAAAAGTACTCGAGTACATAATGAAAAAATTAACTGAGTACAAGTACAAGTACATTTTTAAAATTGTACTCGAGTATAAATACAAAGTACAGCAAAAGTACTCGAGTACTGTACTCAAGTACAGAAGTACTTGAGTACTTCCCAGCTCTGACTGCAGCGCCCATATACTTTGTATGGAGGCAGCAGTAAACCGTAGACGCGAAGTAGCGAAGCGAACACACCTACTATAAACTAAATACAAATAAAAATATAATAATAAACAACATATTGGCGCCAAACAAGTTGTCAAATATTTATAATTCACGAACTCCCTGGTGTCCGGATTATAAAATTGAGCAGCTTAATCGATTTCCTGAACGTGGTTTGATTCCACGGCATTTTCACCACGAGAAATAAGTCGTTTTTCATCGACAAAAATTCCACTATTGGCGAAACATGTTTCTGAGCTATTATTGGAGAAAACGTAATAAATTGGTTAACGATGGGACAACACAGTCTTATAAAACAATACAAGCTGGAATACACATCAGCTGGAGAATACAAAACAAACATGAAATCCAAATTTTCTGACTTATATAGGTGTATTTGTATTTAATGGGGAAGAGTGGGGATATTCTTTTCAATCATCAAAGTCTGTAGAAACATCTGGAACATTGTAAAAATTCAAAGAATATACGATGTAGAAAGACTTCACTTACTAAAGTTAATTAATTTAACACGAAACAGAATCTTGGTATAACCGTAGCCTACGCTATTAATACAAGGCCGGGAAACATCACAATATCTTTCAAACAGAAACTCTAGTTCCACGTGTTCCAAACTTGCCGTTTTGGCGCGACTTATCCTCACTGTCATTTTTGACGTATGTTTTGTGATTTCGTTTCATAAAGTTTCAATGTAGTTTTCATTTAGCATTCGTTATTATATAATATTGTATTATTTAATAATTATTGTTGTATTGCAATCATTATATTATTCACTTATTTCTGTTGAAATTAAACACAATAATGAAACAATATTGTGTATCTCATTGTTTAAATCTTCTTTCTATGCCATATAAGAATGAAGCGTTATATAGTTTAATTAAGATCATAGACAAAGATGATTTGAATTACCCTTTAAATATTTGATTGGATGTTTGCTTCTTATGTACTTGCAGCCATTCCATAAAACTATAAACTCTTGCAACAATTATTATCAATCGTTGTTCCTGTAATATCAGAAAAACTTCTACGTACACTGTCATTGTGTTCCAAATTTATTAAACCCTTATTGAGTAATACAGGTCACAAAGCCAATGACATGCAGATTAAAAACATGAACAACCATTGTCTCGAAAAGTTTTGAAATTATAAGAACAATATGTCCTATCTGTGTCACAGATATTATTTTGCGTAAGATTATTTTTATTAAATTTATTATGTTTTGTCTCTAATTAGCTATTTAGGTACGTAACCAATGCTGTTGGATAAGAGCTACATTTAATGATACTGGTATTCACGTATTTCATTTCAGTTTATTTCTAGATTTCAGTGTGAGAACATCGATATTAAAGTGATTCGGGTGAGAGAGTTAATCTAGCAAGTGTATGATTGTGAGTATGCGTGTGAGCAGTACTGGGTACTGTAGTGGCCGTATCGTGTGAACCCGAGGGTCGCCAGCGTAGCAGCAGGGAAGGCTGTAGTGACCCACATCTGGTGTCGCCAACGGTAGCAGCAGTTAGGGCTGTAGTGATCTGATCCAGTTGGTTAAGAGGAATGTCCCCGGATCACCACCGAAGCGGCAGTGGTTCCGTAGTGGCCGCTCGTGTGAACCCGAGGGTCGCCAGCGTAGCAGCAGGGAAGGCTGTAGTGACCCACATCTGGTGTCGCCAACGGCAGCAGCAGTTAGGGCTGTAGTGATCTGATCCAGTTGGTTAAGAGGAATGTCTCCGGATCACCACCGAAGCGGCAGTGGTTCCGTAGTGGCCGCTCGTGTGAACCCGAGGGTCGCCAGCGTAGCAGCAGGGAAGGCTGTAGTGACCCACATCTGGTGTCGCCAACGGTAGCAGCAGTTAGGGCTGTAGTGATCTGATCCAGTTGGTTAAGAGGAATGTCTCCGGATCACCACCGAAGCGGCAGTGGTTCCGTAGTGGCCGCTCGTGTGAACCCGAGGGTCGCCAGCGTAGCAGCAGGGAAGGCTGTAGTGACCCACATCTGGTGTCGCCAACGGCAGCAGCAGTTAGGGCTGTAGTGATCTGATCCAGTTGGTTAAGAGGAATGTCTCCGGATCACCACCGAAGCGGCAGAGGTTCCGTAGTAACTAGCGGTACTGCCCGTAGTTGCCAACATGTGTGTACGGTGTGTGAATGCCTGAACCTTTCAGAAATGATTGCCTCCTCACTGAGTATTTCTCATGTGTTAATTCTTTTACAGAAATAAACACGGTGTGAAGGAGGATTCCGCGTGACCGGGTTCGGCCAGGCGACGGTCATCTAGATTTGTTATTATTTTTATATTAATACTGTATATACCGGTTTGGGTGATAAATGTGTTTTAATATTTTAATTTTCAGCGCTAACCTTTAATCGTCATTTATAACATTTCAGAAGTGGGATTAGAACAATTTTAACTTTCAGCTTTTGGGATCACACCAGCACAGCTTTTGGAACAGTTCGGATATTGATTACGTTTATGTTTAGCTGGATTACGAACCTGGAACAGCAGTGCAACATAGTGTTACAGAACAACAGTCCTCAATTTCAGTATGCATGTTCACTTTACGCGCTATGCATAAATGGGACGAAATAACTACCATCATGTATGTGAGATCTCGCTGGAGAGGGTATGCAGAAATATGGTATAAAGCGCTCCAAGGAATAAATCATTCTTGGGAGTCATAGAAGGCTATGTTGTTGAAGGCATTTCCGTCACAGGAAAATTATTTCCAGTTGCTTCAAGAAATGATTTCTCGCGACAAGAAACCGGATGAATTTATGTTGCAATACTATTATGAGAAGCTAGCGCTACTCAACACTTGCCCTTATCAGAGAATGCAAGAAGCTGCAGTCTCTTTTATTATTTTTGAAGACGATCAAAGATAAATTAGCGACACAAAACCTTTCTACTCCCGTTAAACGCGATTTACATCGTACTTTTCAGAAGAACAAGTGGCCTTACTATACTACGCAGCAACACAACGATGGAATGGAGAACATTTATTGTTTTATTTGTGGAAAATTGGGACATACACGCTCACATTATGACAAAAAACGGCAACGATCATCGAATTGTGCAGAACGAAATGGAGGCGAATTCAGTGGAAATAGGAACCAGCGACCACAACAACGTCAACATCAGCATGTTCAACGTCAACAAGAGCCACAACCACAACTGCCAGAAAGGACCATCTTAACAACTTCTGCGGAGGTAAGCGGTAATTGTCTAAGCGTACGTCGATATGGGGTCCACTTGCATAACCATGAAGGAAACGAGCACGTATTCCCGCGAACAATGTAGTAGTAGACAAGGATATGGAATGTGTTTTACCAGTCTTTAATGGACCTGATGCGGAATTAATAATTCAGAAGGATAAAATTACAACAACAGGATGGAAGTGTCAAGCTGATAATACAGAAGCGCAGAAATGAAGGAATTTACTTTACGTAGGATGAACTACACGTGGGAATGGATAAAAGGGAGGATCAACGCGAACAACTGATACGTCTGCTGAAGGAATACAGAGATTGTTTTGCAAAAAATGTGAAGGATATTCAATGCACGAACGCGACCGGAGTGGATATTTTACTGACTGATGATACACCCATTACTTACAGGCCGTATAGATTGTCAATTCCAGAGAGAAAACACGTTCAGGGAATAGTACAAGAGCTTCTTGATGGCGACATTATACGCGAATCCACTTCAGCCTTTTCAGCACCGATTCTTCTAGTGAAGAAAAAGAACGGAGAAGCGCGAATGTGTATAGACTACAGGCATTTAAACAAAGTAACAGTTATAGACCGAAACCCTTTCCAAGAATTGATGACCAACTAGATCAATTGCAAGGAGCGAAGTACTTCACAACTTTAGATATGACGTCACGATATTACCAGATTATCTAATGGACCATCAGTTTTTCAGAGGCTGGTCAACAAAGTTCTAGGATCATGTCGTAACACCATCGCCATGGCTTACTTAGATGACATCTGCCCATCATCATTTACAGAGGGAATTCAGCGACTGACGACACTATTTGACATTTTGTTTAGGGTAAACAACTTTACATTAGATATGATATCTACATTTGTTATTATTTTTATATTAATACTGTATATACCGGTTTGGGTGATAAATGTGTTTTAATATTTTAATTTTCAGCGCTAACCTTTAATCGTCATTTATAACATCTGTAATAATAATTAATAGTTTATATTCATTATGATACATTAGTTATCATAATACCTGTTCAATCCAATATCTTATTTACTGGATGGGTATTCAAACTCAAATGTATATCAATGGCTGGTACCTACTCTCTTCTGTGGTTTGCTGGCTAATCTTAAATCTTGTTTATAAGTACACATTAACTACTTGAACATTTATATATTACTTGGGCTACAATAGAATAGAAAATATTTTTGTACAAGTACATAGTATTTTTTGGTCTCTGAAGCGGTTAAGCACATGTTTCAACGCTGAGGGATTGACTGGCTGCTAATTCGCGCGCAAACACTCTTGGTCATGTGCGTGCGCACTGACCAGCTGTGCAGTGTGCGTTAGCGTTACTACACCTATCCCTTCTACAGCCTTTTCCAACATATTTCTTACATATACGTATTAGAAAATATACCGCCACAGACAAACAGCAAGCAACAGAACGGGCGTCTAATGGTATTGTCTGTTCGCTCCTAGCTGAAACAAGTCGATATTTAATTCCCCCATAGATATTACCACAAACAAATAGAAAATCCTCAGGTAGTGTGAAACAGGGACGTATTCGAAATCTGCATAAGTAAGGGAAAATGTCATTATTACAACTATACAGTTATACTCGTCATAAAATAATCAAATAATGGCAACTTTCCTTCACAATTTTTACAGGCTTAGGACTGTCAGGGAAATATATACAATTTTTTTTTTTGCTATAAATTTCGCTGGCATGTTTAAAAGTTGCAGGTGAGCAGTTGTTGTCATTATTTACAAATAGCGAACTGTCCCTTTGTCATAATTTATATTTTCTTAAGAACTGTCATCTTCATCCAAAATGGAGTCGTCACTATCAGAATTAACGTTGATTATGATAGATTGTGGCTGGGTATTAATTAATAATATATTTATTCTCTGTTTCAATTACATGTTTTTCACAGTTTTCCCAAAAGAAGCTGTAGTAATAAATTTTTTCTTCAAGCGTATTATAATATGCATATTATGCTACTGTACACACGCTATAGAAGATATTCATTGTCTTACTAGTACAAAAATGTTGATATTGTTGTACTAGTAAAAAAATGTTAGTTTCTTACTTCACCGCTGGCGGCGGCATTCACCACAGCAACACAGATCATATTGAAAATTGTTATTTGACAGTTCCATCGTTTGTGTTTTGTAATGTACACAGCCAGCATTGGCTTAAATTGGAAATTTTATAAATAAAAAAATTCCAAAAAAATGTCAAAAAATTATTTAAAATACTTGAAGAAAAAATAGTATATGTCATTCGGAGTAGAACGCCCTTTTTGTGTTTTACCCAGCTTGCCTAGCCTCGGCTAGCGCCTCGGCCGCAATAGCTGGGTTCAACACAAAAAGACCGCTTTCTACTCCTAATAATATAATATACTATTTCTTGTTGTTTTTGTCGTCAAGTCACCTCAGGGCACGAGCGACATAATTTAAAATATCATAGTAGCAATATAATAATTGTTTTTCAATAATAACATATGAAAAATAAATATTGTCTGTCAAAATAAATATATGCTATAAAATATAACGTGTATCTTTTGTATTGACTACAACAGTTTTATTAACTCTACCACTGTTGAACTGAGATTTGGTGATTGATTAGTTTTTTTAATGTTATTTTTATATTCGCTCCATATCATTTCAATGGGGTTAAATATACAATAATACGGCGGTAAACGTAATACTGTGTGCCCATTTTGCGAAGCTAATTTGTCAATATAATAAGATTTAACAAAACTTTTGCTTCGTATAAGGTCTAAAAGTACTTGTTTAGTGGCTCTCTTGGGAAAAGCAATATTATTTTCATTTAAAAAAGTTATCATATCACCTTTTTTTGAAGACATTGTAGGGATTTTTCCTCTTGCCTCGAGTGATAGCTAGCATTGTCCATTACTATAACACTATTTTCCGGTATATTAGGAAGTAGTTGCTCCTTGAACCATTTTTCAAATAGTGCTGCAGTCATGTCTTCATGGTAATCAGCACTAGACGATTTTATATTTTTTGCTGATATTAATAATGCTCCATTCACCCAACCATTCCTACTGCCTGCGTGTAAAATATTTATTCGTTTTCCTATAGATTCCTCGAGAACATGGACTTTTCATTGCACATTTATTGCTGTCTTTTACCCAACCTTTTGAAATAACATCATGGGTATCAAACCATGTTTCGTCTAGATAAATTATTGTTCTCTGTTCATCTCGAAATTTCTTAATCTGGACTAGATATTCATTTCGTAATGTTTTTATTCTATCAGATTCCATGATATATAATCTCTGGTCTAGCTTCTTATAACAAAATCCCATTGATTTTAAACATAAATACAATGAAGTTCTTCCATAGGAGAATTTATAGTATCTTTCAATTTGACGAGAAGTTCAGACAGTGTTAGGACTCTATTGTTGGCATATTCTTCATAAATTAGTCTCTCAATGACTTCTATTTCAAAATTACCAATTTTTGAAAGTACAGTAGTCCTCTTCCGTTTTTTAACTGGAACTCCTCGTTTTACAATGCGACGAACGGATGCGAGAGACGTTTTTGTCGCAATCGAAGTTCTTTTCAGAGCATTCGTTTCACCCACTTCTACAAAATGATTATACACATTTAATATAACTTGCTGCGTTTGTTCGTTGATGAAATATTTAAAACAATTTGTGTCTTCATCACTTTGCACAACGTCGGCATCGGTGTCACAGGTATTGACTTCGTCACTAACACTGGCAGAAGCATTGTCGACATCCCAGGGCCTCCACATTTCCATATTTAAAATTTCACTTACAATCGCTGCTAACTAATGTTACATGTAAACTGACTTAAGACGAAAGAAAACCAGGATTATAAAGGAACGAAATTCAATCAAGGGTGACTTAAATGAATAGTAGATAAAATAATTCCTAGAAATTATGATGATGGCCAAACCCGAAAACAATTCATTAGCCGAAAACGTCTTTGCAGGTAATTCTTAATTATACCTATTCAATGATAATACCTAGCTGTAAATACATTCCAAATAATTTCAAAAAATTCTCTTAAAAATTTACAAACGCATATATCAAAACGAACTGAACACAATCCTTGTTCAACACTCCATTTACAACTGACCGCCGTTTGATGAACAAAGGCTCAAGAAAGTGGTTTATGGTTTGTGGTAATAACTATTGGGGTAATAAATTATCGGCTTGTTTAATAATTGAACTTCATTTTCTAATTCGCCCGTTCAGCAAAAGATGGTTCTAGTCGCATCGATATGTATAAGAAAATGGTTTTGATAACTTCTTTTTGAATGACAATGAGATGAGGTTCGAAAGCAGTGTTCAAATAGTATATTGTGTATCGAGTGTAGAAAAGCATTCATTTCGTTTCTCATTTTTAAAATTTATTGTGGTCGTATAAAAAGTATAGTGTGTAACTCGTTTAAAAAGCTCATTCCCATGCTCATATAAAATTGCGACACTCGACTGCGTCTCGTGTCACAAACATTATACTCGCATGGGAATGAGCTTTTTAAACGAGTTACACACTATACTTTTTATACGACCACAATAAATTTTAAAAATGAGAAACTTAATTTAATTACGATTATTTATTTAATCATCACTTACATTAAGTATATTTTATTTTAATTAAAATTTACAGTAAAATTGGAACAATTTTTAAAAGTAATTGTAGGTGTTTGCTTGCTAGTTTCATTTACTGTCGAAGTATTAGAAGTAAACAAATTTATATTATGATTTTCATTTAATGAATTTCCATTTGATGAACATCCAGCGGGATTTTCCGGTACTGGAGATGTGAAGATATTTAAATTTGAACTTTCAACTGATTTCAAAATAGTATTTGCTATTTTCATTTTACTGTGCATAGACTTATCAATATATCATTCTGCTACTGTGTTACTCTTCCACCCACCGTGACGTTTTAGGGTAGTTAAGTCACTTCCTGCATCGACCAGAAGAGTGGCTGATGACCTTCGCAAACAGTGCCCGGTATACAACTCAGGATTGGGTAGTTTCAAATATTTTGCAATATCTTTCGGCATATTACCAAGTTTATTAATACCGACTACTTGTTTTGTACATTTTGGTAATTTAAAAAGAAGGCATTTTCTTGAATTTCCGGTGGTCGAAGAGACATGTACTTCTTACATATATTGTAAAAGTGGCCTGTTATAGTAAATTGTCTTGGCACTTTTGTTTTCGTGTCAGGAATTTTAATTAATAAAGCAGCATCTAAATCAACTATCACTTAATTTCAATTTTCGTAATTCATCCCTTCTGCAAGCTCCAGTAATACCAACAAATAGTACAACCTACATTCAATTAAAATATTAATTTTATGTAAACATAATATTCTAATCTCACATTTACCTTAGTTAATAAATATTTTATCTACGACAGTGCGCTAATACGTAATTGGTACACTAACTTGAATGTCATTATGAGTTTCATAATGGCACTGAGTGTCATTATGAGTTTCATAATGGCACTGAGTGTCATTATGAATTATTTATTTGGTTTGCGTTGTTTTGAAAGGTATTCAAAATACACTAAGAGGACCTTCTCATTATGGTAGTTCTTTATTCCTTTATTGTTGCACCATTCCTCCAGTTTTACAAAGGCTTACTCGTACGCTTCTCTTGATTTTTCTGGAATAAGAGAAGCCACAACATTTTCGGCACCGGCTTCAATGTCCGATGGAACAGAATCTAATTCGAAATAGCTCATTTTATCTTGGAAACTTAGATAAAATGTACCCGTATATGAAAGAATTTGACAACTATAAATTGGTTTTTTTTCTTTAAACAAACAAAAATTGTAACCATAACGATGAATAAAATGAACCGTGGCCTACCGTAAATACGTATTAATAACGTAGGCTACGAATGAACATTTCAATGTTTCTCATTATGTCAAAATTTAAATGAAAAATGTATTTTAAGATCAATTTAAACTGTCGTAGATAAAATATTGAAGAATACACGTTTGATATAGCCTAATAATGAAACTTGCGTATTTAAAACACTCGGCTCACCGCCTCGTGATTTAACATCACACGCATCACACGCGTTTCATTATGAACGCTATATCAAACTTGTATCCTTAATATCTATAATATCCGGTGCTTCATTTAAAAATGTATTTATTTCATATGATGTCAGAGCTTTAGATTTCTTTGCAATGTATCCATCAGACTGTCTCTTCAAAAAAGCACGAAGTTTGGGGTATTTAGCTATATCTACGTTTTCTTTCACGCATAATGTGCTCCTTAACATCGAGTATTGAGACCACAATGTGGACGACTTTAAATTTTTTGACAGTTCGCCGAAATAGGCCATAATAACATTATCAGAAAAATAATTTATTTTATTGTCCTGTCGCCAGTCCATTAAACGTTTATAAGTAATTTCATACTTCTTTCTGGATATTTGGGGCAATAAATTAAGAGCCGTATTATTAGCTGCTTCAACAATGTCTGGTGGCGTGCAATCAATATTAGTACTGTCACTGTCACTCATTTTTCTTAAAAATTGTAATTTTTAATTAAAAAGTAAAAAATTTACTAACTTTGAATTAATATTTCTGTTTAGACTTATTTAAATAATTTTTTCTCAAAAACGTGGTCTTGTCAAAAAATCATCAACAATCATCAACAGTGGTAACCATAGCAAAAATTAAGGAGAAAGAACATCGGCTTATGTGGCATATTGGTTGGTTATTGAAGCGAATGGAAATAATTATAATATGATTGGTTTTAGAGAAGACGGAAATAATTATTTCCATCCACAATTTTTATATCGTGGGCAAATGCCCCTTTTGACATATGATGTATCAAATCTAAATGAATAATTTTCTATAGTGGTCGTATAAAAACTATTTTCCCTATTAGTAAGGAAGGGTAACGAGAACTGATGGAAACTATCGAAAATTGACGAATTCCAATGTTACGAAGGGGAGATACTGGGAGATACAAATACGAACAAGGAATAAGAAAGTTTTTGATCCCGAATAGAAATAAATGAATTTAGAGTTAAATAATTTTTATAGCGCACGAAATAATTTCCATTAACCAAATTTTATTTATAAGAAAATTGTTAACGTGTGTTACTCCCTAAATTATTTTAGAAAAAAAAAATACATTAAATAAAATTTGTAGAGATCAAAAAAGACTTATTTATTTCTTTTGCTTTGTAACTGCAAGAATTAAATATGAAATTTGAGTAAAACTAATAAAATTACCCCTTAATAATAATAATAATTTTAATAAAAACTAAATACATATTTCGAGAACTAAGATCTCATCATCAGTAGTAAAACAAGAGAATGTTAAAGAGAGTAGTCATGATTAAAAAGTTTAATATTAGAATTGTTAACTTTGTGATTGTTAATAAACATTTGTTATTGAGCTACGCTAGATTTTCCTGGATTACCGCTTTTTAGATGATAAAAATGTTCTTTAACCGGGGGTCAATTTGCCTTTAATTTGACCGTATTACTGTATTGTAATCATTACAACTAATTTTATAAATAACGGATTTTTTCTTAGTATTTATTTTATCTTTAGGGTTGATTTGTAAGTTACGGTTAAATTTTGATTTAAAAAAATGCTGTTTAAACTATTAGAAGCGTTATCGTACGGTAGTGTTATGTATTTATTGTTATTATTTTTATAATTAGATAGTGTGTTAACGTTGTAAAATTAGAAATGGATTGGCGATTTTTAAATTTATGAACTAATTTATTGATAGTTTTAACCGGGAAACCGTTATTATACTTAGCTATTTTTTTAATATAGTTCAGTTTTAAATTTAATTAATATGTTTATCAAAAAATTGAACAAAGCAAATTTATGTTGCCAAAAATGATTGGAGTCTGCAGTTATAAATGTGTTAATGTCCGTGAATTTTCTGTAGATATCAAACTCTATTATTATAATTATCTCTTACTTACTTTATCTATATATAATATTATATCATCTAACGGTGAGTTAATATTTGGTAAATATTTTAAACTTGAATCACGATTTAAATCTTACCAACTCTCATTTTAAAAGATTCGTTGAGTATTTAATAAATATTACAGAACATAAACTAAAAGGTAGTATTTTTATTATTGAAAAAATAGTGTTTGTAAAAAAATAGTGTATGATATAGATACGTGTTAAAAAAGATTTTATTTTATTCGAAGCTTTGGATCATTCCGCTTCGCGTCGTGTTCCAAACTTCCTATTCACAAAATAAAATGTCCTTTTAACACTTACCTTTATCATAAATAACTACTGTGTATGTGTGTGTTACGAGTATAAAGTATATTTGTCGCTTATTTGCCATGTTATTTATTACTTTCCTCTCTGTATGCGGAAATAACTGTTTTGATTACAATAATGAAGTTATTCATTACAATAAAGAAAATTAGATTACAACAATGAAGTTCTTGATTGCAATGAAGAAAATTAGATTACAATAATGAAAATGACTAATCAGACAATTATAGCGAAGGCACCTAGAACTAGTGCCGGCTTAAAAACTATAATATATCCTAAACTAGAAGGTGTTCAAATTGACACCGAAAATGACCAACTTGATAAGGGCTTGTTTTGGTAGGATACAGACATTTTTTATTCACATAGTTTTTGGATTTAAGAAATACCTAATTGTTATTGTACTGTAAAGATAAAAATGTTGCGATTGGCTGAATATTTATTCACAACCGATAAAGTTAAGTTTGCCCATTATATTTATTACATTTTATATAAATTTAAAAATTGTATGTCACTAACTGCTGTTGGAATAGCGTTCTTCAGAAGTTTTTTCGTTGTCTGATTTGAAAAACACTGTTAATTAAAATGATGTTCGCATATACCTATAGTGAGGGATAAAAGTATGGAATATTAAAAAGACAATGAACTCAACTCGAATTTTCTCTTGATTATTTGTTATGCAATCTTATGATTTATTTGCATGATCATAAAGGGAAGAAAATTACTATCGGATTCCACTACTAAAAATCTATGTTGCCATTTAATTATGTGAGGCATCAACACTAAAAAATGTATTTTTTTAAAAATAAAATTACGTGTTTCAGCGTTTTTTAAAAAACCGTCAGAGTTTTCTTTTATTTAATATTCTATACTTTAATCCCACACTGTATATATATATGTTTCAGAGTGGAGAATGGCAATATTAATACATTTTTCATTTCCATTGTTTATGAGTCATCGTTTCCTTCTTTCTTCGTCTTTTGGCAAACTGTAATATTTTAAATTGTCTTCAATAGAAGAGCAATTTAAATAGATACATTTCTTTGGCCGACTCATTTTACTTTATTTTTATTTTTCCACTGTTTTTACTTAGGATAACGTTATTTTCACTATACAATAGCACCTTCAGATCTCCTGTGACTTAACACTAGGTGATATATAAAAGGCGTCTGTGAAAGGGTCTAAATAATCAATAATTTTCTGAAATGTTATTGAATGAATTGTGAATGGAGGTTGTGTAATTTACAGTTTTTCTAAGAATGTTGTTGGGGTGAATTTTTAAGGTTGATCTAGTTGGTCTATTTCGGATATTATATATTGATTTTTTTTATTTCTATTTCTTCCAGTAGATCTAGTTTGAGTCCTTTCTTTTAAGTATCTATGTAAAATTTCGGGGGTAAAATTACTGTAGTGGTTTTCTTCTAATTTGCAAATGTGGAATTTGTCTTTTTGTTTATAAATAGGTCATTGTTTTTCGTGTTCTTTTATTCTAATGGTAACATTACGTCCTGATTGGCCTATGTATACAGCATCACATTTTCCATATTTCAGTTTATAGGTACATACGTACAAGTACAAAAATCAATTTTACGTTTCGTCGACTGTCGGATTAAATCGCCCTTGTTGATTATTTAATTCATTATCATGTACTCTACAATATATGTTTGGGTCACTAAATATAGTTCTGTGGGCTGCACACAGAGGCCGACATTCAAAAAACCCACATTTTAGTGGAGTAAATACTACCCGCAAAGCGCCCGTTCTGTTGCTTGCTGTTTTCTGTGATACCGCTGATACAACCTTCTCAGCGTGGTCAACATCAGAGTGCAGATATATATGTTTCTATCTCAACTTGTCCCCTTTCTCAATTTGCGCATGTTCGAAGTCTGAATATTCTATTGGTTAAAGCAAGACTTTGCATTCCAATGATTAACCGCAAATGTTTGAATGTAATGTTGTTCACAGCAAATATTATATTTGAAATTATATTCGTAAAACGTTTTAAAAACTACGAAAGATATTTATTTTATAAATTTTATATTTCGTTTATTAAAATAGAACATTTTTATGAAATTTAAATTATAAAATATATTTAAATACATTAACGGCTGTATCATTTGTATTATATTATTCAACTTACACATTTCATTAACAAAGAATAGCAATCATTTTTATTTGATTTTTTATTTTAAACAATTAGTCCAAAAGAAATAAAAGTACTAATCAAAGGATTATGCAAATATTGAAAATACAAAAGAAAACATACCTTGATAATACAGAATTACAAACAATAAACATAACGAAAAAATGCAAGGAACATTGAAGGAAGTTGGGCTAGAATACATTAATATTGTTTAATATTTTATTTTTCGTCGAATATAATAATTACAATTGAACAAATGCATTACATTTTATTGGTTTTTAAATATGACTAAACTATTATATTTATTCTTGATGAAATCGTGTTTTTGAGAAAATATTTTGGTTTCGTGAAATAATCTTATTTTAAAAAATATTTCAATAACCTATTTAATTAATTGTGACTTCTTGATTTGTTGGTTTAATGATCATTGAAAATTCAGCACCACTTGCCCCTGAATTTTAAATGGAACTTTTTTAGAAGGAAAGCGTCCTGGTTTTAATCTCAAACTTCCTTTTAAATTTTTCGCATTTGGTCCAGGATAATAATCATCAACAAAATGATTACTACAAATGAAACATTTGGATACATCATTATTCCCTCTTAAATTGCATAATCTTTTCCAGAGTTTACTTTCTTCTACGTTCTTTGGAAAACTATAACATATAAATACAACACAGTTAAAAACAAACGTTAAATTCATATTGTTTAATAATACTTACGAATGCAAAGTAACTGCTGGACTTTTTGCACTACAGAAATAACACTTTTGAATAGCCATTTGTCTTTCACACAGCAGAATTAAATTTAACACGTGGAGGTTATAAGACAAAGTGACAAAGAAATTTTCTTCAATGCTTCGCTTCAAGTTACCGCCAGATATACCGCTAGAACACATAACCAATAGAAATTAGGTGCCCGAGCATGCGTACATTTAAAAAGGGAGCAAAACGAGATGGAACATCTATATTGCTGTCTTTCTTTGTTGACCATGCCCACCGCTTATTGTCAGAATACAAGCATTAGCGTAGCACTCGAAATTTACGGTTCATGTCAGTCGTTATAATCCTATTCCTCCGAAGTGCTACGCCCCATAAATGCTATGCTTCACAAATGCTACAAGTTATAAAGTTATCCCCACCACCAGACCCGAAGTTTCCCGAACACACAATTGGTACGTGCTATTGGTGTCAGAAATCTTCCTAATTCTTCTAGTAGAACATCAATGGTCGTTCTTTTGCGTCAAAAAAATCGATATATTCCTACGAATCATTCCAACTTCAGAGTTGGAAGCGTTGGTAGGAAGATATATAGAGTGGAGATAAATTCAAAATTTTACTAGCCAACTGTCGCGCGTACATTTCTGTCACATTTGTAAATGTTTAGAGTAGACCGTGCTCAACGAAAATATCACCTTTACGTTTTTATTATTTAATATATTTTTATATAATTATAATTTCTGTAATATTTGCATAACAACATTTCGAAGATCCAAAATAAACATACAAAGTTATCTTTAGTTGTTAACTAACAATAACACATAGCCACTGTCACTGTTCTATTGTGTTTATTTTCTTAATTGACAGCACTTGACAGTTATTTGCTACTGAGCGTTCTATTGCTTTAAGAATATTCTTATTCTAGTAGGAATATTTCTGACACCGATAGAACGTACCTAATGCTATCAGTTATAATGTGGGACGAATAGGCACAGGATGAAGAGTGTTCTGAACGTACGAATCATCTATTATAGGTCGCTACATATTCGTATTTCGCCTATTAAAATATAGGTGGCTATACATTAACTTTGAAATTTGGTGATTACTGTATTTTAATTTTTTTCAACCATAAAAATATAATCAATTTAATACTAAGTAAATAATATAAATAATAAACACGTTTCATAAATAAAATTTTATTCAATTTAGTAATAAATTATTTTTTTAATTTTAATTATTGAAATTACGTGGTTATAAGTTTCACGTAATTTCAATAATTAAAATGAATAATAAGTTTCACCATGTAAGAGCTGACATAATTAAATAAATAATTTTCTTTTCTTAGTAGGCCTGATTCATTTAAAGAAACGAAACATTATACATTAAATACTAAGGTAATTTATAAACAGATTACAGATCACATTCTTCATTTCTATAATTTTTAAAGCTCATAATCTTGGGTCCTTGAATTTAGCTAGCAATAATTTCTTTACAGTTCCATTTTCTAAAATTACTTTCACGCTTCTTATACTATTTGTTAGATAAATGACAAAGAAGTTCCTTTATTGACTTGATACACGAAGTTTATAATAGAAAAGACATTTATTTCCAGAGAAAAATACACAAAATTAACAACTAAAAACAAAAACCTGTCAAATCCTACTTCAATTCTGTCTCCGTCAATTACAGTTCACAGATTAGAAATATGTTTTGTTTGTATAATAGATTGGAAACTGTAATGTTATTAGAAAGGACCATCTTCAGCGCCACTCTTTGGTTGCTACCGGAACTATTTTGAGTATGTAGGCAACCCCATAACATCTAAATATGCAATCCGCATAGCCTCCCAGTGTTTCATATTTATGATATATATCAATAAAGTAGAAAATGCAAACCAACAATTATAAAACTTGTATGGTTCATATATTTTTTTACAATAATACAAATAATAATTTTATATAATATTTATAAACAATTATAAGAAAATATAAACGCTTTTGTAGTGTTATTATACCATGGATCTTTGATTAAACTAGAAGTAATCAGTCTCGGTATAAATAAATAGTACAATTTTTTTATGATTTACCTGTATGGAAGGATAGTCATGCCATTAATGACGATATCGATAACGAACTCAAAAAGCGTTTGTATTTTAAAACATATAAGAGCGCTCTTCCTTTAGCGTTAATACGAATAGAATAGTAGAAACTTAAATCACACATACACATACGTGAAAGATAATATTAGACACTATGTAATATATACAATTCAAATAATCGAACTTTTCTCAAGAAAATTAAAATTCTTGAAAATTTTGTTAGAATTTGATTAAAATACTCATAAGTTTTTGACAAGACAACTTATAAAAAAAATATGAATGTAAGCACAGCACACGTAACATTTCAATTTATTAAGCTTCCGGGAGCAGTCAAGAGATGGCATTGCAATACGGTCCAGGGCAAAGCCAGTAGATATACTAAAGTACCGACATGGCGGCCATCTTGGCTTTAAAAAGCAACAAAAACAATTGCGCTGCTGTTGCACGTGTCAAATGTCACATTGGTATACACCAGTTTAAATTCAGGTGTGTTAAAAAAATAACGAAACGTGAGCCACGCCATGGCCATACCCTGGTTATAAAGGTACCCTAGTCCAGGGTAGGGTACCTTTATAACCAGGGTATGGCCATAACGTGGCTCAAGTTTCGTCCGCCATTACCGGGACATCTGTTATATGTGTTGTTCTTGTGCAAATTATTATGTATTTTCGTGGATATTTGTTTTATTTTAATGAAAAACACATTTAATTATCATTTTAATATGTATTTAAAGTGTAAGTAATATATTTTATCTTATTTACTTGTGTAGTTTGTTAAGATACCCACCACGATTACTGTTACTGAAAACAACTAAAAATTACCAATATTAAGCACAATCATTTAAATTTTTAAAAGGTAAGTTTAGAATATACAATTATTATGTAAATAAGAACTACAGATATTAAATTAGATGTGATAATAACAATCCATGTCATATATTCTACATAACCTCTAAATGTATGTCTTAATAATAATTGTGTATCTCTTAAATTAATTAATTTTTATTACCTTTCTAAATTCACAGTGTGATAATTTAATATTATTTTATAATATAATATCACATTTACTACAAATAAATAGGAAAATCAATTACCGACAATGGCGGCGATCTTGGCCCATGGCCATACCCTGGTTATAAAGGTACCCTAGTCCAGGGTCCAGGGTAGGGTACCTTTATAACCAGGGTATGGCCATGGCGTGGCTCACGTTTCGTCCGCCATTACCGGGACATCTGTTATATGTGTTGTTCTTGCGCAAAGTATATTGTATTTTCGTGGCTATTTGTTTTATTTTAATGAAAAACACATTTAATTATCATTTTAATATGTATTTAAAGTGTAAGTAATATATTTTATCTTATTTACTTGTGTAGTTTGTTAAGATACCCACCACGATTACTGTCACTGAAAACAACTAAAAATTACCAATATTAAGCACAATCATTTAAATTTTTAAAATAAGTTTAGAATATATAATTATTATGTAATTAAGTACTAGTGATATTAAATTAGATGTGATAATAACAACACATATCATATATTCTACATAACCTATAAATGTATGTCTTAATAATAATTGTATATATCTTAAATAAATTCATTTTTATTACCTTTTTAAATTCACAGTGTGATTATTTAATATTATTTTATAATATAATATCACATTTATTACAAATAAATAGAAAAATCAATTACCGACAATGGCGGCGATCTTGGACCATGGCCATACCCTGGTTATAAAGGTACCCTAGTCCAGGGTCCAGGGTAGGGTACCTTTATAACCAGGGTATGGCCATGGCGTGGCTCACGTTTCGTCCGCCATTACCGGGACATCTGTTATATGTGTTGTTCTTGCGCAAAGTATATTGTATTTTCGTGGCTATTTGTTTTATTTTAATGAAAAACACATTTAATTATCATTTTAATATGTATTTAAAGTGTAAGTAATATATTTTATCTTATTTACTTGTGTAGTTTGTTAAGATACCCATCACGATTACTGTCACTGAAAACAACTAAAAATTACCAATATTAAGCACAATCATTTAAATTTTTAAAAGGTAAGTTTAGAATATATAATTATTATGTAAATAAGAACTAGTGATATTAAATTAGATGTGATAATAACAACACATATCATATATTCTACATAACCTCTAAATGTATGTCATAATAATAATTGTGTATCTCATAAATAAATTAATTTTTATTACCTTTATAAATTCACAGTGTGATTATTTAATATTATTTTATAATAAAATATCACATTTATTACAAATAAATAGGATAAACAATTACCGACAATGGCGGCGATCTTGGTCCATGGCCATACCGGGCCATACCGTGGTTATAAAGGTACCCTAGTCCAAATTAGGGTACCTTTATAACCAGGGTATGACCATGGGCCAAGATCGCCGCCATTATCGGTAATAGATTTTCCTATTTATTTGTAATAAATGTGATATTATATTATAAAATAATATTAAATTATCACACTGTGAATTTAAAAAGGTAATAAAAATGAATTTATTTAAGATGTATACAATTATTATTAAGGCATACATTTACATGTTATGTAGAATATATGACATGTGTTGATATTATCACATCTAATTTAATATCTGTAGTTCTTATTTACATAATAATTATATATTCTAAACTTACCTTTTAAAAATTTAAATGATTGTGCTTAATATTGATAATTTATAGTTGTTTTCAGTGACAGTAACCGTGGTGGGTATCTTAACAAACTAGACAAGTAAATAAGATAAAATATATTACTTACACTTTAAATACATATTAAAATGATATGTAAATGCGTTTTTCATCAAAATAAAACAAATAGCCACGAAAATACATAAAAATTTGCGCAAGAACAACACATATAACAGCTGTCCCGGTAATGGCGGACGAAACGTGAGCCACGCCATGGCCATACCCTGGTTATAAAGGTACCCTAGTCCAAATGTCAACCATTTAAGTTTCTATAGCCTGATACAGTTCTCATATAATTATTACATTATATATTTATACTACATTATACAATTGGCATGCCATGCGCCAAGTGGACCGCGCAATTTTTCAATTCAAATTTGAAATGCTCAGTATAAAGAAAGTGGAGAATATTAATATTAACTAAGGAAAAGTTGTTATGGTTGTATCTTTTTTGTCAATACGTTGTTGATAAATTTTTTTACACGCAAAAGTCATTTTCATGTCATTTTGATTATATCTGTGCGAGCTCCGATGTATTCAGAGAGCGATATTCAAATTCCAGAAAAAGTGAATGAGATTACCAATGTTGCAATTAATAATCTATTGCTTGTACGATCAAAAGATCAATACTGTGTTATTTTCAATTCACGAATAGTGCGGGAAGAAAAAAGATAGGTAAAGTATCGGATAATGTTGTACTGGCCCATTTTGAAGAATAGTCAATGAAGGTAAAGGCACCAACATTGTTTTAGTTGTTACTCATATTTTGAGTTATTCATATTTATTGTCATTTTTCGTTACCTTGGTAACTGAAAAATTTAGCGTGTTGTAATGGTCGATTTACGCACGCTTTTGCGTGTTTTAAAGAGCGATTATGATGCATGTAAAATAAAGAAAGTTTTAAATGATTTTTTAGTTTTTGATATATTTGAGATTTTAAGTATCTTATATATTTACGTCACATCACAACTATTGCTTTCTTTCTCGCACAGCCTACTGTAGAAACTGGTGAAAGAAAGATAGCTATAGGTTTCATTAAAAATCAGGGCTAAATTGCAGTTTATCCAGAATTCAAGAATTTTATATTAATAGTTATACATATATACTTGGTTAACCATTAAAAACACTAAATACCGCTAAAAATTGTGAGCGGAAAGCTATATTTATAGAGATTTTGGCATTTTTTCTGAAAGAAATTAGGTTACATGAACTACATATATTTCCATGTTTTAGTAGGTACTTACGCTTTCATACAATAATACTGTTTCAATTAATGTATATTTGCAAAATTATGTCTTATTTTCCTTCTTATCCTACGTTTTATAACATTTTTTTATATATTTTGCGTTCATAATGAAATCATTACGATACGCAATTGCGTATCGTAATGACCTTCATTTCGAAACGCAATTTTTTGTTTTAGACGGTTGGTACTAGATGACGTTTCTTTAACCCATTTTTACTTAATTTATTTTTAGTTAATTGACAATTCATTTTAATAATGTAATGTCGAAATTATTATTTTTTTTTTTATCTAGGGAAGATTATTTATATGAAACTGTACAAATGGTTACAAATATAATCACAAATTGAGTAAGCAAATGTTAATTGTAGAAGGCGCAAAATATAAAAAATAGTATAAAGAACTCATTTTATAAGACTTTTTTTGCACTTGTGAATTAGAAAACTCGCTAACGCTCTAAATTTTGTCGCGTGCGAAAAAAACATGTCTTGTAAAACACGTTCTTTAATGTAAATATATTTATAATTTTGCGTTCATCTGTCAAGCTATTGCAAACTAACATGAAGATAGTGGGCCGAGCGATGTTCCTTTATCCTTATCCTTTATCTCTAAATCTATACAAGATATAATAATGAATTTATATTTATCGAATAAAGAATTTAACGTTCTTTAATATAAGTATTTACATAAATTAATTTCTGAGGATTTATTTCAATGTTTGAATTTGTTTTTATTTCCATTATTTACGATAAAAATTACAGAAATGTGAGAAAGTTAATTATGACCTGTAATTCTTTATATAAATTGTTTCCCCACAGGTCAGAATTAATAAAGTTTATACATATGAATTTTATTTAGAAAAATATGAAACGAAAAACTAGCATTCGTCATAAGTATAACAAATTAAGGTTGTCATGTAATAAATAAGAACTGTAAAAATATTGTTATTTTCCTCTCCCTCTCATTCATTAATATTTCCTACATTTATTTTTTTATTTATGTTCTTAGACCTGGTTTACATGTTCAAGTACATTTAGTTCCAAAGAAAATAAAATGTAATAATTGTTTAAATGAATCTTGACTGCAATGATTTTATGGCCGTATTATGATCAAAACTTCTTAAACCTTCCACACCTACAAACCGGATACATACTTCAATAATATTTCAGGTTTTGTAATTCCCGCTCGATTTTGACGTTATCACTTTCGGAGTGTATGATCTATTTCAAAGTTAAAAGTTACAATATTATTTTCCAAATATGAGTGACTTCATCGGTATGTTGTTACAGTTATTGCGTAATGTATGCAGCCAATTGTATAATATAGTATAAATATGTAATGTAATAATTATATAAGAACTGTATTATTGACGGAGACAGAATTGAAGTAGGATTTGACAGGTTTTTGTTTTTAGTTCTTAATTTTTTGTATTTTTCTCTGGAAATAAATGTCTTTTCTATTATAAACTTTGTGTATCAAGTCAATAAAGGAACTTCTTTGTCATTTATCTAACAATAACTGACGATGAAGAGCAGAAAATAGTATAAGAAGCGTGAAAGTAATTTTAGAAAATGGAATTGTAAAGAAATTATTGCCAGCTAAATTCAAGGACCCAAGATTATGAGCTTTAAAAATTATAGAAATGAAGAATGTGATCTGTAATCTGTTTATAAATTACCTTAGTATTTAATGTATAATGTTTCGTTTCTTTAAATGAATCAGGCCTACTAAGAAAAGAAAATAATTTATTACTAAATTGAATAAAATTTTATTTATGAAACGTGTTTATTATTTATATTATTTACTTAATATTAAATTGATCATATTTTTATGGTTGAAAAAAATTAAAATATAGTAATCATCAAATTTCAAAGTTAATGTATAGCCACCTATATTTTAATAGGCGAAATACGAATATGTAGCGACCTATAATAGATGATTCGTACGTTCAGAACACTCTTCATCCTGTGCCTATTCGTCCCACATTATAACTGGTAGCATTGTGTGTTCGGGAAACTTCGGGTCTGGTGGTGGGGATAACTTTATAACTTGTAGCATTTGTGAGGCATAGCATTTGTGGGGCGTAGCATTTCGGAACTGTCGGATTGATTATATAGGCTGGCACGCACTCGAAATTTAGTTCTAAATCGGCTATTTCCGATGCGTCTCGGGTATATTCGTTCTGATTTAGGTCGCACACTTCAGATCAGCGAAGCGAAGAGCAGAGAAAAATATTCTCCTCGAAGTATTCCGGCTAGTCGCTTCGCTTCTCTATTCTTCGCTGCTCCAGAGTGCGTGTATACACATAATAATATATTGAATGAAAAAACGGCTCTTTGCTGCGCTTTGCTTCGCCTCGCCCAAGTGCGCGACGGCCTTGAAGCATGCCACACGTGATAATCCTACAGTTCACAAATCCTACGCCTCCCAAATCTCAGAGTTCCCAAATCCCACAATTTCAAATTGTCAGACACGTCAAATAAGTTAACTTACGTTGTGACAGATACGTGGACAGATAAAACGTGAAGCATTTATTTATTTTTTGTTCAATTCCATGGCTGTCGATATTTTCAACGCAATTTTCGATATTTTCATAATTACTGTCGTTACAAAACATGTTAAGGTAATTCTGTTTATTGAATTATATGCAGAATTTTATGCCCTAAAACTTTTATTTGACGCGTTTTTGCTTAAAATAATTAGGCGAGCAGTAATTGCAAAAAACTGATTTCCCATGTTAATCTCCTATGTACACCTTTAAGACAGACACATGGTATAAAAAATATTTCAGCTATGCGAACATGAAATAATAGACCAGAAAAGTGTAACGGTCAAACTTAGGCGCGAAATTCAAACTCAGTTCATAACGCTGAGAACATAATTTCAAGCCCCGTGTATTTCTTACCAAGGAAATTTTTTTGCTCAAATTTAAAGGCCAAAAAATCTCATAAAAGTAAATTTCTTATGCAAAGCATTATATGTAGCATCTAGACCGATCCTTTATCTCCAGATTCGTACAATAATATTCACATGAATTCTGCAGTTTATAATTATTTAAATAATAATACAACGCTACAAAATTCATTGAACGTATGTCTTAGTTTGATCGTGCATGCTTCATCTTCTATTGTGCTGTCCTATTTACTGGTGTGTTAACGACATACGGTATTCTTGTTTGCACCAAGCATTTTAATTTCTAATAATTTTCTTACTTTACCTTTTCTACAGGTTTAAACTGTTGCAATCTATTACTGAATAATTTCTTTTTTTAAAATATCTTTTTTTGTATGTAAAATTAAACTCCTATATGAAACCTATACTAGGGAATTCAAACTATGAACTCGCGCCAAAGGTAAATTCTAACCTAACTTTTCTGGTCTATTGTATTCTCTAGTCTAGAACTAACAGTTTGTCGACCACTGTAAGTACCTGCTACGTCAGGTACCATATTCTTAACTTTAAAAATTCATATCACTATAATTCTTAGTTCATCATATTCTTACAGAAAAAACATTTTTAAAAAATTGGTATTGGACTCTATTAGAATCGGTCCCCAGTAGTCAGGGTACGTTCGGCATTAACATTTTGAGCGCTCAGAGCCGTCGATTGCGTTCGGCATTGACATTAGAGCGATCTGTAGCGTTCGGCATTAAACTCGCTAAGCATATTGAGCTCGCTCAGTGTGCTCGGTGATCAAGCGCCGAGCACACGGAGCTCTCAAATCTGAGCATGCGTATAAGCCTTTAACTCAACTGTCATGTGACAGGTCAGTTAAAAATTTCATTTCCCCGTAAAAACTAGCAACTCAGAACTTAAACCGGCGGAGGGTAGTTCTCAGAATTATGTACCGTGCTCTAGCCTAATACTTCTAAGATATTTTGACTCATTTATAGAAAAAAGTTTTAAATATGAACAACAATTTATTTACGTGCCCTATATGTTCATTTACAATTAAAGCATGTTTTATAGAAACATTACAAAAACATGTTGAAAACGAACAAAAAATATAGAATATAGGGAAGTTAGAAATAATATTTTGTACAAATTACTCAATATTCATATAACCTTTTTCATAAAGCTTGTACGGTGAAACGTAATTTCATTTTTACCTACTAAGAAAACTTATAAAAATATAATATTTTAACACTTATGTAAAAAACTATTAATTCATTAATACACGTTTTACTCCTGTACTATTCCTGTTCCTAGTTGCATATTTGTGTATTATAATTTCCCGCTTAACATGAATCTGGAGCCTTCGGCATTAGCATTAACATCTGTGAAATCCGTCACGTGACCTATGAGCTCTGAGCAATCCGTAGATTTCAATGCCGAACGTACCCTCAGTAGGAGAAGTCAAATTAAAGGTATGACGTCACGCAAAATTAATTATTTATAAAAAAAATTCAAAACCAGTACACATTTGGAAAGTGTAACAAACGCTAAAATTCATTATTTTATTCAATCTTTCAGAAAAAAAATTGAATAATGAGTACCGGACCCTTGATACAATATTTACGCTTTTCATGATTCTCAGTTAATAAAATTTATAAATAAAATTATGTTTGCATATACGTAGCATTTATTGCTTTAAAATTTTATACCTCTCATGTCCTCATAGACCGTCGCGTCAGTTCAGTTAATAGCAGGCAATCAGTGTATTGCATAGCGTCTAATGGAGAAGGAACTGCGCGTAATATATTTTTGTAATTTATTCGGTAATTTATAATTTTACATTCCTGCTACCAGCTACACTATATTTTAAGTAGGTAGTCAACGGTTACACCGATTTCAATCAGTTGTAGTCGTGGCGACGCAGGCGTCGTTTGGTCGTTTTTAAGTTAGCATGGTTTTCCAAAAACATTCATCGGGAATGGATACATATTTTAATCCAATAGAATATATTTAGGAAAGGATACACTCCATAGGCAGATTCGTTGACGTCCAGCCATACCAGAGACTCTTCAAAAGCTACGATTGGCTCTTCAAGAAGAATTTGACGCAATTCCACAAATTTGCATAACAAATTTGATCAACTCAATGCCACGACCGTTAAATGACGTAATTCAGGTTCGAAGTTTGAAGAAGATATACAAGCTATTGGCGATACCAGCAGGTCCATTAGAATGAAGCCACCTCTGTTTTTTTTTATTTTATAGTTAAGAAAATAAATTATTTGAATTGTTTCTGTTACTTTTGCGAATTAAATTTATTTCTGAATTAATTTGTGCATTCCGTATATATTTTAGAATGAAATAAGCATAGTAAATAAGTGATAGCTAACTAAAAACAATCAGTTTATTTCCCTATTTAGTTGTAAAATATTCGGTTAATGGGACTTTATAAAAAAATTCAAAGTGGCCGGTTTTTTTTGCCGGTTAGTGTATTTAACTTTAAATAAGACATATTGTTCTATGATTGACTCTATTTTCTCAAGTAAAAACAAATATTTCCACATCCAATAATTGATATACTCATAATGATTAATTAAAAAGTATAAAAACAACGAGCAAGAAGATACATAGACCTCAACGATTATTTAAAGTTAATTTACTCTAGCGATTCCCGATTAGAGAGCTGTTTAAATTTTGATTTTTTCACGGTTTAATGTAACTAGCGCCATCTGTGGTCTAATAGACGAACTAGGTACATTAGGTTTTATTTAATATCACAGATTTAACACTGAAAATCTATTCATCCCGTCCCAATCACTTGTGGGATTATGCATTCTGAACATTACGTCATAGGTGGAGGGGTAACTTTATCACTTGTGGGATTTGGGAACTGTGCGATTATCACTTGTGGCATTGCTAGGTTTTATAACTTGGTGGGATTGTGAATTCTGAATATTACGTCATTGGTGGTGGGGCTAACTTTATCACTTGTGGGATTTGGGAACTGTACGATTATCACTTGTGGCATTGCTGTTTCATAACTTGTGGGATTGTGCAATCTGAACACTCGTCGTTGGTGGTGGGGATAACTTTATCACTTGTGGGATTTGGGAACTCTGACATTTGTGAGGCGTAGGATTTGTGAACTATAGGATTATACCGTCTGACACGCACTCTAATAAACGTGATTGATTGCTTGATTGTAATATCACATCGCGCTAGACCGCTAGATGCGCTAGGTGCTGCTGAACGCGGCCAATATTTTCTTAAGTCAATTGATCATAAATGTCAACCAGGATGAAAACGTGCATAAAATATTCACATATTTCTTTCATGGCATTCTAATTCTATGTAAGAAAAATAATATGTATTCTTTTTTCCGTTCGTGACACTCTCATTATAGTCATATTTTAATAAAACTTTATATGCATATTTCTTTTAAAAAATCGGTATTAAGGGTATAGAAATATTATATCACTGAATTCAGAATAAAATTCTGTATCTAATTAAAACATATATGCTCTCAATTAAAACCACTGGTTAAAAAAAAATTACGCTCATTAAAATAGTCTAGTAAAATATAAATTGTTTGCTTATTTAACCGACGTCGCAGCTCTTATAGTTCTCGATATAGCAGCAGTGGACAAAATAAAATGAACACCCTATATATGATAATACATAAAATTTTTGAAAGAAGTCTGATCAAGGTCATCTATGAATTGTTCATTCAAATTTCCCGGCAAGGACGACAGACAGCCATAGTTCTCTACAGGGGTACGTTCTAAAACGCAGTGGAAAAGTAGAGTGAAGGTAGAGCGAATGTAATATCACGTGATGTCTTCCTTTTGTTCATTTAGAACGATACACCAGAGCACGGGCACTCAACTGTTTCCGGTAACCTTCGAAACAGCTGATCTTGCTGCCCCGGCCTGTAACTGATTTCATTGGCAATTACCTTTCTTGGCGCTAATTCAAAATCTGAACTCAGTTTGCCTTATATTATGGCGTAAACAACAAATTTTTCCAGTGTTACACAAACTGTCAAAATGTGAAATTTCAATTTTTAGCGGGAAGCGCTACCAACATAACTGATAAAAAAATCACCAACGCATACTTTTGACAAGTCCTTTTTTAAAAAAATCTAATTGTAAAATTACCTCAATAGAAAAAATAGTATAAAAAACATGTATCATAAGGCCTGTTGACGCACTCGTCCTTTGTAAAACTCGCCTGGCGGCTCGTTTTCCAAACTTGGACTTAGTTTGCCTTATATTATGGCGTAAACAACAAATTTTTCCAGTGTTTCATTGTGCGAGCTTAATAGGTGGTTTTTACAATGTCTATGTATTTCAAGAAGCTATCACCTGATATGCAACTTCACTATTTAGCTAAAATTAAGTTAATTGGTAATATTAACCTGTATGATTGCGATGAAAGTGAGTTTTCGTAGGATATATCGAATTTTCCGAATATTTTGCCAATGCATATAATCAATTATCTTGTTACCAAGAGTAATTAAACGCTTTCCGGAGTTAGAAATGTGTAAGTTTTATCAGAGCAGTTGACGATGTCGAAATTTGAAAGAAATGTATTAATTAAAAGATACGGGAGTAATTTAATATTGAAACGAAGTGAAATATTTATAACTTCTATACTCCAAATACAATATTTTATCTCATAAAATGAAATAAACCTTTTACTTTTTCTAGAGTTGTTGCGAGGTCATTGATCTCTAACAATTAAAATTTATCTAGAATTATAAATATTAGTCTACAAATTATTTTTTCATGAAATTTTTCTCCTAAATAGGTATTATATTTTCAAAATATGCTTTAATAAAGGTATTTATTTTAATTTTAAATTTTCGTTTAATAATGTAATAACTTCACACCGCACGGGGCAGCAAGATCAGCTGCCTCCTTGATCAGCTGTTTTGAAGATTCACGGAAACAGCTGAGTAACCGTTCTCTACAGACACGAGTTGGTCAAAAGTCCATGTTCACAGTCTTCCCAGCGATTTCCATTCTTCATAGCCGGTCCGTGGGCTTTGCATTCAAGGCAGGGAACGTCGTCCAACACTTTTCTTTAGGTTTTGCTAAGAAATCGGGATGAAAATTTAGTTTTTTTTTGTTAAAGCACACTTAGGAAACTTACCAGTTAAGTGAAGAGGTACAACCGCTGCCAGTCGACATGCCCCTATTCCACGGGCAACGATAAAGCACCCTGAGAACACGATCCCATCCACAGGACTTAGAGAAGATCACCGGAAAATCCATTTGACAACCGCAATAACAGCTGGGCACAGCTAGCGCCACGGCCAGCCACGGACTTCAAGGGAAACTTAAATATAATTAATATTATTTATTGTATTCCTGTGCTATTTATATTGTATAATTTTAGCTGGTCATAATTGCCACGGAAACGCTGGAAATTTATTTGTTGATTATATTTTAAAGTCACAAAATAAACATTTTGTAACCCAGGTTTTCAGCCAATCAGACATCGCCATACAACTCCGCCTCCGAACCAATAAGATTACCGATAATAGTCTCCCTCTTTAAACCGCGCGAGTTTCAACCAAAATCGGGTATAAAAGTCGCGCCGCCGAGCCCAGAAGTCAGATTCTAAGCAACAGCTGCATCCGGCGTAGATTAGAAACTCGAGGCGAGCCAGCGGCCTACCAGCATTCTGGTAGACTGATTCAAAGCGAAACCGTCACTGAATCCAAGTTTAGCTTGCAGTGAAAACACAGAGTCCGATAGAATCTATGTTCAGTTTACAGGAAAAATACAGTCAGATTACAGTTTTCAGTAAAATCACAGAAACCAGTTACATTTATTTTGTACATTGTGTGTGTCAATAAAAGTTTAAGTTTTACACATTTTACAATAATTTATAAATTATAATCCTGGACCTCCGACTAGCTATGCGCAACCCTAAACTACCCCTAAACAGACAGTTCACAGTATGGCGCCCGAAGCAGCAACTGCAAACCCTACACAGGGGTAGGTACGTCACAGAATTAAGATTTAACTCCGCTCATTATGTTAAATTCAATAGTGTCATTTACTTAGTTTTTATGAAGGTACAGAATATACTACTGTTATTTTGTTATAAAAATATATGTTACTGTAAAGAATTCAAAATTCAAAAATAAGTCAACTGGAAAGTTTATTAGCAAATGTAAAACAAAATATGGAAAATAAGATACTGACACAGTGTGAATACAGTGACATACGCACGGTTACGAATCAAAGTACGAGTAATATATCTAAATTAATAAATGACCATGAGTTACAGCGAAAGTATTGTTTATTCACGAAGGATGAATATCCAAGGTCATTTGTAAACCGTGTGATATAATATTGCTTACAGATAACTTCACTGCATTTCGTACCCATAGGCGTGCAACGCGAAATATTTATGTGTATACTTTAACTGAAAAATAAATATATTTTATTTGAAAATTTTGTTTCTTTTTAAATAATGCTTTTCTCAAAGTTTTATCTTCTTTATCTACGTTTTTGCACAAAACAAAAATATAGACTTGACATAAACCATAAAATAATAATTTGATATGAATGTCAATGCCACTGGATAAACATTAGTACAGAGGTCAGTATAGTCTATAACTACGATATACGTCACTGCTATTGTTAGGGTGTTAGAAAGTACTGGCACCATTCACGTATATCTGTCACACCACACAAATCTAATAGACATACGTCAAATAATTTTTCTCTTTCTAATACAATGTTGCTAAGCTACTACTATAAAATGCTGTGTATTCTTCGAACAAATGACCTTGACTAATAGTTTAACAACGAGCATCGTTTTAAAATTAAAATGCCCTAACAGTCGAGACAATATGAATTTTTGAAAGACAAGCATGTTATATGGAGAGATAAAAGTATACCAATTTGTTAATTCGTTAATGATACAGATGACCTTGATCGGATATCTTTGAAAATTTTCCTCTACGTCGGTTCGTATTTTAGTACGAGTATATGTTCTTATAAATAAAGCTCTAACAACTTTAACCCCGTTTATATAGGGATACAGGAACATGTGTCTGCGTTATAGCGAAAATAGTTATTACCTCTCGTCATGGTTTTCAGTAAATAAGCACGAATTAGGGTCCCCACAACACATTTTTACTATTTGTGTGTGTGTGTATGTGTGTGTGTGTGTGTGTGTGTGTGTGTGTGTGTGTGCGTGCGTGCGTGCGTGCGTGCGTGCGAGCGAGCGAGCGAGCGAGCGAGCGAGTGAGTGAGTGAGTGAGTGAGTGAGTGAGTGAGTGAGTGAGTGAGTGAGTGAGTGAGTGAGTGAGTGAGTGAGTGAGTGAGCGTGCGTGCGTGCGTGCGTGCGTGCGTGCGTGCGTGCGTGCGTGCGTGCGTGCGTGCGTGTGTGTGTGTGTGTCTGTGTGTCTGTGTGTGTGTGTGTGTGTGTGTGTGTGTGTGCGTGTGTGCGTGTGTGCGTGTGTGCGTGTGTGCGTGAGTGTGCGTGCGTTCGTGCGTGCGTGAGTGTGCATGCGTTCGTGCGTGCGAGTGTGTGTATATTCTTCTTCGTTACATCCATATGAAGAGCTGATTAGATTTTGGTTACAATTGGTCAACCGGAAGTACCATTACTTGAAGATTTTAACAGTTTTTCTTGAAAAAATTATGTTAAATATAATTTTTTCACATTTAATGTGCACTCAAACTACCTGCTTTTCAGCATAAATAACATTTGCGAAGATGATATTATTTCCATAATTGCTCAAATACCCAGCAAAACATCTGCAGGAGAGGACCAATACCTTGTTATCTAGTAAATAACAAGAATAATGCATTTATTTAACAAACAGGAAACTAAAACGAATATAATTTTATATTAAATGTTCAAATAACGCGCTACACAATACCCAAGTCTATTATAAAATCCGTCTCTAATATTATGCAGTTGTCTGGCATTTATTTTTTTGCATCCGTTGGAAATTGCAGCTTTAAGTTGTTCAATATTTTGAAATCTCTCTCTGTTTACAACATTTTTCAAATGTCCCCACAAAAAAAGTCGCACGGCGTTAAATCCTCTGCCAATCCAACTGTGCGGGAATGTGTCATTTAAGTACTCTCGTACTCCATGAGCATTATGTGCAGGACAGCCATCGTGGTGAAACCACACAATTTCCAAATTTAAATTTGCAATTTATGGTCCTACCTTTTCCATAAGAAGTTCTAAATATGTATCTGAATTAATTTTTTCAATAAAAAATGGTCCAATAATATGGCTTCCGAGTATACCAGCCCACACATTTACTCTTTGTATGTACTGAGAATTAGTTACTAAAATGTTGTGCGGATTTTGCTGTGACCAATACCGACAACTGTGTAGATTTGGCCTTTGGTTTAAAGTGAACGTACATTCGTCCGTAGAACAAATATTTTTTATAAAATTTCTGCTCTCATTTGCCTTTTCCATCATAATTTCGCAAAAAGTGGCACGATTTTCGAAATCATTTGGAGAAAGTTCCTTATGACAGTGATACTTGTGTGGATGGTATTTATATTTGTTAAAAATATTGTAAACTGATACATGGCTAATTCCGACTTCGGTAGCGATTTTCCTTAAACTAAGGGTAAGGTTTGCTTCAATTAAGCCAAGACATTTTCTTCATTTTTATAAGATACATTATTCATATCTTTTTTCTTAAAATTGAATGTTCCAGTCTCTTCGAATTTTTAAATAAAAGATTCTATTGTGGTTTTCTTGGAATTTGTCGATGTGTCCAGACTACACTTATTAAATCACATATTTTTCTGTAGCTTTGACCAGAGTAACACCATTTTATGATCTGGAGCTTTTCTTCATGAGAGAATTGTTCCATGCTTTCAAAAAAAAAAAAACATGTAAATGAAAATCACAAAACACAAACTTTTTTTGACAGTTAAGATGTCATAAAATTGTTCGTAATTTTGTTTAAGTCCCATGGGTATTGCTATAAAACAGCATTTTTCAAAAAACTTTAAAATTGATTTTCTCGGTTATGAAATGTCAAAAATAAAATCTTGTTACTAATTTAAATGCAGAACTTAATTCTCTACAACACTTATTTGAATTATTTATGTCTTAAATAATTTGGGAACTTTTGCGCAAGAAAAAATTGATTTCCCATGTAAAACGCCTATGGCCAGGTTTTTAATTAACACCCTGTATATATAACTAGATTATTACCAACATATAAGTTGTAACAGTACAACTTATAGTTTCCGAGATCCCAATGGTGGCCTTCGAAATCCTGACATCCTGTATATGTATGTAATATTATTTCAAATTATTAAGAATATTTGGAACATCGCAAAAGGATAAAGAAGATATATACAGAGGTGGAGGTCCTTTTTTTCTAAAAGGAAGTGTTAATAGGGTGTTATCTACAGTCTCTTCCTCGTCTAGCAATTTATTTCTATTTTTCTCTGATTGGGTTTCGTCATTGCTGTATATTAAGGGATGTATGCTGAATAAACCCTGCGTAAATATAGTTTTGTTACAGTTAATATTACCCGCTCTAAATGTGATTAATTCGGCTAATTTTACTCTTGATTGAATATATGAAATATTAGAATGTGTTATGTCACCCTCATCCCCTGAAATGTAAAAGTTTCGACGATACTGTATACTGTATATTAAGGGATATACGCTGAATAATCCCTGTGAATTTTGTTACAATTAATGTTACCCGCTCTAAGGGTGATTAATTCGGTCAATTTTACTCTTGATTGAATACATACAATATTATCTGTTACAAGTTACCCTCATCGCCTCATCCTCTGAAATTTAAGAGTTTCGTCGTTGCTGTATATTAAGGGATGTATGCTGAATAAACCCTGTGAATATAGTTTTGTTACAATTAATATTACCCGCTCTAATTGTGATTAATCCGATAAATTTTACTCTTGATTGAATATATGAAATATTATAATGTGTTTTAAGTTACCCACATCCCATGAAATTTAAAAGTTTCGACATTGCTATATATTAAGGGATGTACGATAAATAAACCCTGTAAATTTGGTTTTGTTACAATTAATATTACCCGCACTATGGGTGATTAATCCGGTCAACTTTACTCTTTATTGAAGTTATTTAATTTTATAATGTGTTATAAGTTACCCTCATCCTCTGAAATTTGAAAAAAATTCAATTACACAAGAATAACTGTTGAACAGATTGATTTTTTTGTAAAATTTAGTGCAAGAACCACTAACGAAGCAAGATAAGGAGAAAGACTGGCTGTTATTCTGTGGTAGTACATCGGATAATAAATAAAAATTAGTTAAATAAATAAATAAATATATCATCACGGCATATTACCCATTGCTGGGTGTGCCAATCTGCTTTGTTTGCAGATATCGGTAATGATGATGACATATTTGTACCGTGCGGGCGTTTACCAGGCGTCACCTCACGGGCACTCATTGCTGGCGTGGAGAATGCACCACAGGGGTCAATTTTGCGCCATTTAAAATTCGAAATATTTGGCGTCGGTCGGGATCGAACCCGGTTCTCCAGATTCGCGACCAGACACTCAGGCACGTGGCCACGAGACCCCATTAGTTAAAATTAGTTAATTAATAATTTTTTATTTTTAGCAACCGGTGAGTCTTTGGTTTCAATTGTTTATGCATTCTAGATTGGAAAAGCGACAGCATGCAAAATTATAAAAGAAATTTGCGAAATGCTGTGGGCAGTGTTGTCTCCAATTTATTTGAAGTTTCCGAATGAAACAGAACGGAAAAAAATTGCAGAAGATTTTGATATATTGTGGAATATGCCCTATTGCTTTGGTGCTATCGATGGGAAGTACGTTGTAATCCAAGCACCAAAATGTAGTGGCTCCCAATTTTATAATTATAAAAAGTCGTTTAGCATCGAACTATATGTAATATGTGATGCTAATTACTTGTTCACATAAGTTTAAATACAATTTTATTGTATCAATATAAACAATATTTTTGAAATTTAAAATGCTCAACACAATTTTTAGTTTTAGCTAGTCTAAATTATTTTTAGTTTATATACATTGATTAAATTGTAAAATCGTTATCAATAGACGTTTTCAATTTAACGGTTATCTCTTTCTATCGTTGCAAATAATAAGTACTGCGAGATGGGCTGTCAAACGAACCGTCAAAAATATTGCACCTGTATTCTCGGTGAAAATTTGCATCGTTAGACATTTTAGCTTTTGTAGCTTCTTTCGAGAAGTTTTTTAAAGTTGTCAAAGATTTTTCTCACATTTTAACTCTTTATTTTTAGAAACAAACGCCATATATCTTATTTGTTCCTACTATACACAGATACCCATTGCGCATATCTTCTATCTCTTTAAATTGAAAAGGTCTATTAATTACACAAATAAAATATTTTGTAAACAATTTAAAATGTCTAACTAAATTGTCTTTTCATTTAAATGTGAACACACAAGAACAAAACAATAATCATGTATTACGAGGTGGAAACGGTTTGATTTTTTTTGACAAAAACAAATGAAAGCGACAAAAACAAAGACAAAAACAAATACTATGTCAAAAGGTGGAAACGTAGCTTGGACGGTTAAGAGTACTAAATCAAACGCACTTGTAGATAGCGACGGCGACTGTATGTTGCAAAAGGGTGTTGGTTTACAAAACATTTAGTCAAACTAATTTCAACAATTGAGTAGGTTATGTAAAACAAATAATAATTAACAAATTGTCAAAAGGAATATAATTTGTCAAAAAATAAAATAAAATGTCAATATATAAAATATTTTCATACGTGTTTTGTGTTCATTCATTACTGCTATAAGGTAAATCTGCACTGCTAAAAGGTTATGGGCCCAGGCAGATAATCATCTTAACAATAGAAATATTGAGAAATAAGAAAAAAGAAGGGCGGTAATGCTTGTGCGCATATTGTTATGTTTATTGAAGATAATCAAATTATTCATGTCAAAAACAAGACAACGGTCAAAGCGATGTGGGATGCATTGAAGGAATATAATCAAAAATCAACTTTGTCCAACAAAGTTCGACGTTTATGTCGCATGATATTACCAGAAGGCGGAAATATGCAAACACATCTAAATGCAATGGACGAATGTATGGATGAATTAGCTAAGTTGGATGAACCAATAGCGGAAGCTCTATCAGTTGCTTTATATCTGTCAACGTCAAGTCTACCTGAAAGTTACAGTGTTTTAATTATAGATCTCTAGTCACCTGCCGAAGAAGATTTAACCAAAAGTATGGTGAAAAATAAACTTCTAGAAAAATTCAGAAGACAGGAGGTTGTTAAATTGAATGAAAGTGGTGAGCATGCCCTTCAAGTCATCAAACAAGGCAGTTATTTCGACAAGTCAAAGGCATAGTGTTACTTCTGTAAGAAGAAAGGCCATATAAAAGCTGATTGTGCTAAATTTATGGCATAGAAAAGAAGAAAAACAATGATACTTGAAACTTGTTACATATTATATGTTGGTAATAATCTAGTTACTTTTATATATACCGAAGTTGGCGAAAATATAAACGCCAAATAAAACATATTGGTTCACAGTAGGTTTGTTCGTTCCGCTATGCTGCGTTTCACCGCAAAACGCGGCGGTAATAGTCGCTACGTTTTGCGATTCATTGTTTGTCGTCGCGGTAATAATTTAAGTTACTAAAAATTATTTTTTTGTTCGTCTGCGGTAATTTTTTTTTATTAAAACTACTTGTCATAATTTTGGTTTTCATTCACATAGTATTGACAACTGACATTTCGTGTCATTTGATTATAAGCATTATCTTCTAATTATTTAAGTGTTAATTGTTTTCCTTTGGTTTTGTGTTATTATTGTTTTTGTTCTCATATACGAGTAGTTCCTTGATTGTTTCATTTCTTCACTTTTTATTATTATAATGGAAAATTATGTGATTGATATGATTATGGCGGAAAATGATGGTGATAGTGATACGACCGACACTAGTTCGAGTTCTGATGAAAGTGATGAGGGGATAAATGAAATAGTTATAAATTATATAAGAATTAGAGAAAAACGAACATCAATTAAAAACTTTATTCATGATATAGTTCCACAATATAGCGAAAAAGAATTCATTGTAGAAAACTTTTTTCTATGGATTTTTTTTTTTTTGATAAATGTATATTAAAAATTTGGTCCCCAACTCATTTCAATCTGCTCTGTTCCTTTCTGTATTCGCTGTATGGATTAAAAAAACGATTGTAACTATTTTAAGTTGATAATTTTACACAAAAGCTGTTTAAATATTATGTACATTTCATAAAGGCATATTTCTGTACTTGCGTAACTTTTCTAAAATGATAATTTACTTGTTACATTGCTTTGAGTTTCAAAGTCACAACCCAAAGTTTCTATAAACAAAAAAATATATAAATAAATAGTTTTAAATGAACTTGAAATTATATTTTTTAAATATAATTACCAAAATCCTCGTTTTAAAATCCGTTTTGCATTATATATACATATATTTATTTTTCAAGTAAATTACCTTTGATTGTCCGAATTGTCGCACACCTTTGATTGTCACAATTATTTACATTTATTTTTAAATTATAGACAGCAATAAGTAAAACATCACACAGCATACTCATTAAAAAATATTTATTTGTCAAACACTATCACACTGCCACATTCAATGTAAACGCGAACATTACCGCCGATTATTTTTCTACCATCGGCTCATGAGTCAATGTAAAAATTATCACCGCCAGCTGCCGCGGCGTTTTACCGCAAGTTACTAGAAAAGCGAAACGAACAGAATCTAGTAACTTTGCAGTGAACCGCGAATCGAAAAGAACAGCAAATTTCACCGCCGCGGTTTGCGGTAGACGCAGGGTGGCGAAACGAACAAACCTAGTATTCAATAGTGGTTTTAACATATTAGAGTGAGTAAATAAAAATGCCAAATGACGAATTCGTACCACGCATGGACTGGGAGAGTTCTGACCTCGCAAGCAGTGGCGGCGCGTGACATTTGTCGGAGGGGAGGCTCTCCTCAGAGAAGGTGGGTGTAGAAATTGTTCAAAAAAATACCCTTAAAAACGAAAACCTACTGAACATGTACACTGTATTGCAGTACCTATAACTCTGTGCCGCACGCCGTCGCCGCCGCCGCAGTTGCCTATCGTTTAAGTTTAGATAGATGGCTTGTGGTTTAGTAGCAGCCTCCCGTGCTAACTTATAAGCTGGTATAATGTGGCTTGATTCACGTATCGTGTATGTAGTACGAGTGTGGAGTATGCCTTTAAGAATTATACTTTTAGGTGCAGAAGCAGAGGCGTAAACTTTTAATTTTAGCTGTGGGTGCACTATTTTTATTTTAAATAAGTGTACATATTTTTATAAATGCAAAATAAAAATGGTGTAGTTAATTTATTATGCACATATTCAATTATACGTATACATGGCTTAACCACAGACTCCTTGTCCAAAAATAACACGATTTAACTAAATTTATCTCTATCTATTTAGCAAGTATTCTGCTTCAAAGTTCTTCTAAAAAAATAATTTTGTTTATAATAGAACGCTTTGTCCGATTTGAATGAAATTTTGATGTGATAATCCATATGGACATAAGTCATCTTTTCAGATGATATTTTTTGTTATTATTAGTGATCCACTATACCCAATATATGAAATATAATTAAACTGTTAGGGCAAAATTACTGTGGGTTAGGGATGGGTAAAAATCAAGAGAATATCAATCTAGCAGATCGATACGAATCGAAACTTTTAATATCGATCTGCCATCAGATCTAGATGCAAAATATCGATCTGCAATACATCGATTACTTATAAAATTGAATTTCAGTTATACTGAGATGTTATAAAAAGGTAACGTTGTAATTCAGATAATACAACACAAACATGACAAATTGCCAAGGCCATAGACCAGAGAACAACAGAAAGGAGAGAAATAGTCAAGTCACAAGTAAATCTAAAGTATAGATTATAACCGTATCACGCGAAGAAATGGTACAAATTATATTTAAATGATTTTTAATAAAAAAAAAATCGTTCAGCGAAAGTAGATAAAAATGTCGAAAATACAAGTTTCGATCGATATTTTTAAAAATTGGTTCAGAATTGTAGGTCCCTACTGTGGGTGCTGCGCACCCACACTTTTACTTTCAGTGGGTGCGCGTGCTTCCGTGCACCCACGTAGTTTACGCCCCTGTGCAGAAGAGTTTAGTCTCTGTTGTATGCACAACGGTCTAATAAATAGGCGTAACATGATTAATACAGAAAAATTATACATTAAGATCATTTTACACCTACATAACTAATACAAAATTAATGTAAATAGAAAGAAGAATAAACATAAAAGATAATGTTTTGAAACAGTTTTTATCCTGATAAGTTATGAGGAGGCTTAGCCTCGCTTGCCTCCCCTCACGAGCCGCCACTGCACGCAAGCGCTCTACAACTATTTAAACAGCGTTGCAGTTTGCAACCTATATATCTCGGTGAAAGGCATCAAAGAAAAGAAGCAGGTGGATTACGTCCTTCTGTTCTCCAGCGAACAAAGCCTAAAATTGTTCAACTCCTGGGAATTTTGCGAAGAGGATCAAAGGCAAGTAGAAATAATATGGAGTCATTTTGATACACATATAGAACCAAAACACAATTTTAGGGTTGCGCGCATATATCTGCGTGAGTTCAAACAACGGGCTGAAGAAACCATCGATGATTTCGTTTCAAGAAGCCGTTTGCAAGCAAACATATGCTCACTTAATGACGATGAGAAGAATTTTGTATCAAATAGTAGCGGGTGTGAAACATCCAGAACTCCACAAAGAAATGCTGAAGCATCTTTTCGGCACATGCGCTCAGTGACGGAAGCGAGATCCACTGACAAAACTGTAGAAGTAAATGTCATGAAGGAATCATCACGATCATACTGTCATAATTGTGGAAAACAGCATCCTTTCAAGCCAAGAAATCTGTGCCCTGCGTATGGTGCCAGATGTCACTCTTGAAGCAAACCGAATCACTGGAAAGCCATGTGCAGATCCATGCAAGATCAACAAAAGATCAAGTATATATATATATATATACAGAGTGTCCCATTTAAGGTACGAATGCATTGGGATCTTGAGAACCGTACGAGCTACGAGGTTGGTTAAATTAGACAAAAGTTGCCCCATTAGGAGACCATTTTAATAGTATGTTGTTATTTGCGAAAAAATGCATAGGTCACTAGATCTAGGCGAAAATGTAAATTTTGCTGTTTTTTATTTTTGCAAATAACTTCGAAGTGTGAAATTATACTGGATTTTGGTTTGCACATCTTTAAGGCACTTTTTTATGTTCTTTCGACTGGCGATACTCAATTTTTTTTATCAATGTTGGTTTTCGAGGATTGATGTCAAAGTTTTAATTTTTATATGGACGCCATATTGGAAAGTTACGCCATTGAGAAGAGATTTTTTTTAACTTTACAATGATATAAAATAGTAATAATTTATTTTTATAATTAACAGAGAAATTAATAAAAAATGTTATTAATACTAAAATTTAATTGAAAAAAGTAAATCGAAGGCTGCTGTTTAAGAAAATAACTATTTAATAAACAAATAATGTTAAAAATACAAAAATAATTTACAAAAACTTTACAATAAATTTTCTATTAACCCACCATTTCGTTCTACGCACTTCTGCGCCTTTCGTTCTGTTTCTTCTATAACTTTTGTGAGCATTCTTGGCCTAATTTGATTTAAAATTCTTACTGTGGCAATTCTTAATTCATTTTCATTCTGATATTCCCGAATAAAAAGTTTATTTTTTATGTATCCCCATAAAAAAATCTAAAGGTGTTAAATCTGGAGATCCAGCAGGCCACTTGATTTCGCTGTTTGTCCCTATCCATTGTCCTCCAAATCTAATATTTAAATATTGTACTGTAAATTTTAGTATTAATAACATTTTTTGTTAATTTCTTTGTTAATTATAAAAATAAATTATTACTATTTTATATCATTATAAAGCTAAAAAAATTCTCTTTTCAATGGTGTAACTTTCCAATATGGCGTCCATATAAAAATTAAAACTTTGACATCAATCCTCGAAAACCAACATTGATAAAAAAAATTGAGCATCGCCAGTCGAAAGAACATAAAAAAGTGCCCTAAAGATGTGCAAACCAAAATCCAGTATAATTTCACACTTCGAAGTTATTTGCAAAAATAAAAAACAGCAAAATTTACATTTTCGTCTAGGTCTAGTGACCTATGCATTTTTTCGCAAATAACAAAATACCATCAAAATGGTCTCCTAATGGGGCAACTTTTGTCTAATTTAACCAACCTCGTAGCTCTTACGGTTCTCAAGATCCTAATGCATTCGTACCTTAAATGGGACACTCTATATATATATATATATATATATATATATATATATATATATATATATATATATATATATATATATATATATATATCCAAAGGACCTTAACCGGAATAAATAAAGATATAGAGAATGTAGTCAAGAAACGCGAAATATGCCAACAACACCAAAAAATTCACTCCAAAGAAACATGACATTCCGCCATATCTTTGGCAGAAAATAGCGACAGGTGTATTTCATTTAAACGGGTATACTTACCTTATTGTCACTGACTACTACTCGAAATTTACGTTTTTCCGAAAAATGCCAACACCGTGTACCAGCCAAGCTGTAATAACAAATTTGAAACAATTACTCTCCGAACATGGTAGACAGGACAAGATATTCAGCTATAATGCACTGCATTATTCAGCAGAAGAACTCAGGCGTTTCACAACAGAATGGGGAATAAAGTCAGTCACCAGTTCGCCCAATTATCCCAAATCGAATGGGCTAATAGAAAGGAATGCCCAAACCGTTAAATCAATACTTAAAAAGACTATTCAAGATAAGAAGGATATTTATATGGCACTTCTGAGTTGGCGAACAACACCCGTAAGCAACTCCATGCCAAGTCTTGCTCACTTGCTATTTTATAGGAGAATACGAGGAAACCTGTCGACTTTCACGTCAAATAAACAATGCAATAGAGATAAAATTATGGAAAGTTTCCAAAATCGGTAAACTTCGATGGAACATTACTACAACCGCAACTCTATTGACCTCTCACCATTACGTGATGGGCAGTTAGTAAGAATGCAAGACCTCGTAACAAAGAAATGGGCCCCAGCAACTATCGTTGGGATAGGAGAAGAACCATGAACGTATATGGTCCAGACACCAAATGAAGCAAACCTACAGAGAAACAGGGTACACTTACAAGACATGGAACAGCGTGACGTACAATGAAGAATTAATTTTGATTTAGTAGAAAACCAACATCCAAACAATGCAGATCCAAAGCCCGATAATGAAATGTAGCAGACAAGTAATCATGTACCATAAACCCGGCACCAACACAAATATCTAGACAACACCACCCAGAGCAAGACACACGAGACACGTACTAGATATGGCAGAGAAATAAGAAAACCAAATCGATTAAATTTTTAAGTTCATATGTAAATTTTAGAATTTATAATGTAAAATATATAGTTGTTTCATAGTTCCCTCGCGATGGAGGGTTATACAGAGGTATATTTTCGGGCTGCCATCTATTGATATTTTCCTTGTACTATACTTGTGACGCATTTCACTCCGTTGCTAGATTACAAACAAATCGCTGTCATGGTGCCAGTTGCAAGATAGTGCCAAGTATCAAGCGAGTGTATGGTCTTTGCAACAGTGACTCCCGCTATAATTATAAAGCATACATGACAAATGTGAAATTCTTTAAGTTACCACATCCTTCCGAAGACATTGAATCACATGTAAAACTCAAATGTCAAAACACAAGTGACAGAAGACAGAACTTTAAAACGTGGTTTGTTTGTAATCCGATCTTTCATCTCAACTTCTACATCGTCGCATTCTTTCTTGCGTGTGACGTCAAAATTATAACCTTCTATTGTTTTGAAAGAAAAGGATGTTATGTATTATATGTTGGTAATAATCTAGATACTTTTATATATACCGAAGCTGGGAATGAAGATAGAACAACATGTGATGATATAAAATTGCGAAAATATAAACGCTAAATAAAACATATTAGTTCACAGTATTCAATAGTGGTTTTATTCATACATTAGAACAAAACCCAAGATAAAAAGGAAGCTAATGCAGTTAAAAATGATAATAATAGTGAAGATGCTTTCGTCGAGTGCCCGTCAGCTAAGAAAAAGCCATTTACGTCATCAGCGCAGAAACCAATTTTTGTCATTGCCCTTGGTCGTCATAGCAACGACTTTGCTTGTTCATGTGGTACGCCAGTGTCGTTCGTGTCTTATTCTGACGTTTAGTTCTAATGAAAATGTATCATTTGAAGTATCATGATTAATCAACATATGAAGTGTATTTCTAGATTTTAAAAAAGGTATATATAAATGTATTAAGAATAAATGTAGAAACTGTACTATGCTTTGCAGATTAATTTCTACCAAACAATTTACGCAGATGTTGTACCTGTAAGAGATTAAACTTAATACCAGAAGAGATTAAAGATGTAATTACACTGAAATTTTACATGACCATTACACCGACTTAAGATTACTTATGTTATTACAATCTTATCCATTAGGTCCAAAACGTCCAAAAGATTATCGGAATCAAGAATGGATATTACCATCCCGTCTATGAATTGTACAAATTGTGTAAATACATCTTTACGCCAATCGCAAATAGTTCTATAAATAAAAAATCAATTTAATGTTCTGTCTGATGAATATTGTTTCAATAAATACTAAATTTCTAAAATATTTATTCAAGTTATTTCCAAATTTACAGGAGTAGAGAAATTTTAGTAGTATATTCGGGACTATGGTCATTATTCACTCGGTTAATTTGCATCACTGGCCTATGGGTCGGGAAGCAAACGTCATCTTCGTATCATAATCCTTCGTACTCGTTTAGTAATATACTATTTTTATAATAAGTGTATAATATGAAAGTATTTGTATTATTATGGAATTAAGTCGTGTGATGGCCTAATGTGCTTCCTAAATGAAAATCAAAGCAGACGTAGTGAGTAGGTATTTAAAAATGTCTCTTTAGCAAATTTACAAGTCATTTATCAATAATTTGTGGTAATCAACTAAAATAAATAGAAAAAATAACAACTGAAGTGCGCTTTCGCTATTTGGTAAAAAATAAGATGGCACGCCACTGCCTACAAAATCTGTGAGTCTACGTCATTGCTTCGCGCATCTATTGATGACGCAAATGGCTTTTTCTTAGCTGACGGGCACTCTATGTGTAATGATGATTCTACAAAGTAAATTAAATATAACTGAATGTTGTGTTAATTCAAGAGCATCGGCACATATGTAAGGTAGGTGAAGTTGGCCCCCCCAAGTCGGAATTAACAATAACAAATTAATGTGACCAATTGCGCCTTTTATGCGCTTGTATGCACCACCTTTACTTTTTTATGCGCTGTTATAGTTTCTGTAGTATAAATATAGATGATGAATCTTTCGAAGTGGTCAATGATTTCACATTTCTTGGTTCCTCCGTGAACCATAGGAACGATATGAGCGAAGAAATCAGGAAAAGAATACTCATGGGAAACAGGTGCTACTTTGCGCTAATAGATGTTCTGAAATCAAAAAACATAAGCAGAACTACAAATTAACGATCTACAAAACAATTATACGCCCAGTCGTAACGTATGCCGCAGAAACTTGGACCCTGACAACAGCGGATGAAAAGCGACTACAAACGTTTGAAAACAAAGTCTTACGGAAAATATTTGGCCCAATAACCGAGAATGGCCCCTGGCGTGCCAGAATGAACTTTGAACTGGAGCACCTGCTGAACGACAGGAACATAATAAACTTTATAAAAATCCAACGTCTTAGATGGCTAGGACATGTAACACGTATGGAAGAAACCATAAACATAAGCAAAATCTACCGCTCGAAGCCTGCATATAAAAGACCAAGAGGTAGACCCAAGCTTAGATGGAAGGATGACGTCGAAAAAGACATCAGGAATTTAGGAGTAAACAATTGGAAAACTGTAGCGAAAAACAGAGACGAATGGAGGAAGATATTAAGGGAAGCCTATATCCCGCTGGGATAGTGGAGCTGATGAAGAAGAAGAAGATAGTTTCTGTACTTCTCTATTTTTTTAATGGGGCGGCCAACTTAATGGGTAGCCCCCCCCAAATTGATAAATATGTATTTTATTGTTATGTATGGCTTGATAAACATATGCGCTACTATGCGCCAGTGCAAGCTATTAATGCGCCAATCATGTTCAGGATACATATATATTTGAATCTCGGGGGGGGGGGTCTATATTAATGCTGTTTTTTTTTTAATTTTTAAAAATTTGAAAGAAGCTATTGTATTCGAATACGTATGCGCTCTTATGCGCTACCAAAAATTTTCATTGCGCTTTTTCCATTGAAGAAATAGTATGATGGGGGGGTCAAGGTGAAGTTGCCCCCTCCCCCCAAGTCGGAATTAATAATAACAAATTAATGTGTACAATTGCGCCGTTTATGCGCTTGTATGCACCACCTTTACTTTTTTATTCGCTTTTATAGTTTCCATTTTTTATATTTTTTCATTGGTTACCCCCCCCCTCAAATTGATAAATATCTATTTTATTGTAATGTATGGCTTGCTAAACATATATATATATATATATATATATATATATATATATATATATATATATATATATTAAATCTGAGGGGGGATACATTAATGCTGATTTTTTTAATTTTTAAAAATTTGAAAGAAGCTATTGTATTCGAATACGTATACGCTCTTATGTGCTACCACAAATTTAGTTTCCTATAAAATAACTATAAATTGGGGGGGAGGGGGCTGTGGCAATCGTAATACAATTATTTTTTAATTGGATACAATAATGCTCATGTTTGTATGCACTTTTATGCTCTATAACAAATTTCCTCTGATCTCGTATAATAGCTCTTATAAACATAAGTAGACGTTAAAAGGACTAGTAGGAGTTGCTGCTAACGGCGTAGTTACTTTTTTAAGTATTTTGTACCCGGGGTCTGTCTCCGACAAAATATTATTTAGCCACTGTTAATTTTTAACAACTGGTTAAAGGTATTATCTAATGATCATTAATTTAACAACTAAAAATCCAATATTTTCTTATATATCAACGTACCTGATTGGTTAAAAAATTTAACCACTTGTTAAAAATTAACCACTGAGTTACAGAATAGGCCCGTATCACTAACAATTTTATTGATGTTGTTGCACATTATATAAATCGGAGATCTGGTTTGTGTATTTGTCCTCGCTCTAGGACATTGAAAATATAATTTATGTCTTGATGTTAGACGTGGTACATGAATTTCAATATTCTCTAACAAGGCAGGACAATTAATTTTGTATTGCAGCAGTTTTAACAAAAATATAATTGACTGACAGATTCTACGTGTTTCTAATGATTTAAAGTTAAAACGTACTAATAAATTGTTATAATCTGAACCTCGTGCAGGATAGATATGATCACATTTAAATGCTAAATACTTCAGGGGACGTTTTTGTACAGCCTCAACTCTAGTAATGTACCGGTCATAAATTGGATACCATATTAATGCTCCATATTCTAATTTGGAACGAACATAACTATTGAACAATATTATAATTGTGTTCACGTTACAAAATTGTTTACAGTTACTAAATATGAATCCAAGTATTTTAAAAGCAGAACTAACCAATTCTGTAACATGTATTACAAAAGACATATGTGGTTCAAAAATAAATCCAAGATCCTTAAAATGATATGGTCTTTCTAGTACAATGTTATCAATGTGATAATTAAACAAAATTGGATTTTTTATTTTATAATATGACAAAGTTTTGCATTTATCAGAGTTCAGTTTTAAATTGTGTTGGTTACACCATTCGAAAATTTGGTCCAACTGACATTGGAGCCTATGACAGTCTAATTCATTCGTGATTGAGCAGTATATTTTTAAATCATCTGCGTAAAACAGATGATCACACATATTAATAAGATTGCTTAGGTCGTTGATATATAATATAAATAAAAATGGTCCTAATACCGAGCCTTGTGGTACGCCAGAAGTAGGGGTGAAATACTCCGATTGGAAACCATTATATTTAACAAATTGCTTTATATTAGATAAATATGATTGGAGCAAATAAATTAAATTTATGTTAAGACCAAAAGACTGTAATTTTTGCAACAATATACCATGATCGATTTGGTCGAAAGCTTTATGAAAGTCAGTGTAGATTACGTCTACTTGCCCCCCTTTATCCACCACTGATGTAATATAATGTGATATTACTGTCACCGTAGATTTGTTTTCAACAAATCCATGTTGAAATGACGATATGAATGGACTTAAATTAAAACTTAATTTATTGTGTATAATGGTTTCGAATACTTTTGATAAATTGAATAATATGGACACAGGTCTATAATTTTTAATATTTGAGACATCTCCAGATTTATGAATAGGACATATACGTGCGATTTTCCAAATATCTGGAAATACAGATTTTTCTAAAATAATATTAAATATATGTACCAAGGGTGTTACAAGTGCAGAAGAACAATCCTTAATTACAAAACTAGGTATTTGATCTACACCGGTAGTTGTTTTATTTGATAACCTTCTAATAGCTTGCAATACGTCATTCTCTGCAATTTCGTTGATTTCAATAGATGGGAGATAATTTAAAAAATCGGTTTCAAGTCTTGAATTATTACCTTGACTGGATTGTATATACACACTTTTGAAATATTGAGCAAAACTATTAACAATAGTTAAAGGATCATTGAAATGATTATCATCCAACTTCATCGCACATGGAATGCGCGAACTATTCTTCTTGGATTGAATATATGACCAGAATTGCTTTGACTCGGTTTTTATTTGATTTTCAATGTTTTATATATATTTAATTGATGCGCATTTTCAATTTGCGTTTTTACAAGTTTCCTCATATTTTTGAATTCGATCAAGTCAGACTGACATTGGTGTTATTTCCTGTGTGCGTTAAATTTCTTTTTAATATTTATTTTAATGTCTTTAGTGAACCAGCAAGGAAAGGATCGATTACTTGAATTTTTTACCTTGAAAGTTGGCACAAAATCATCAAAGTAATTTTCTAAAATATCATAAAAAGCTTTACATATTTCTTCTACATCATTCATTAATAATAATGGAGACCAGTCAGCTTCATATATACTTTTGTATAGATCAAGAATATTAGCTTTTTTGAAATTATAATCTTTTTGACGTTTAAGTGGAAAATTAGAGTTTCTATTTGTCTTAATATCCACTCCGATCTACAATGTCGGATGATAATTATCCACTGTTACTAAATTAATATCTGAATTCTCAACCTGACACTCAATATTCCCAATAACTAAATCTAATACCTTATTACAATTATTAAGAACGTTATTAAATTGAACATAATTTTGTAGTTCAAGGAAGTTTCTAAGTATATTAGCTTTATTACATGCTGAATTATTATTGACAAAAGTAGGTACATTAAAATCTCCAATAAACAAAACTTGATAATCATATATTTCATGAAAAAGACTTAATGCCTCAAAGAAACTTTCAAATTCTATCAATGGCGTATCCGGTGGGATGTAAAAGACAAAAATAAACAGTTTTGAATCTGGTGTAAATATCTTACAGCCAACCACATCAATAGAATGGAAGATGTCTATAATTGGGGACAAATCAACTTGCGTTATTTGGATATTGTCTTTGCAAGCGATTAGAACTCCGCCTCCTTTATTCACGTTCAAACGATCCACACGGCGATCACAACGATACACAACATAGAATGGCGGGAACAGTTCGGCACTATTTACACCGTTGGTAAGCCATGTTTCACTCAAACACAGGACATCAAATTCACCATCACAAACACCCTTAAAGAACTGGTCTGTCATAGAATTCAGTCTCCGAACATTTTGATAATATATTTTAAAACTGGACGGCACAGATGTACGATTGTTGGGCTTTATTAGTTTAAATGATTAGATTTAATAATGGCTGGTAAACCGTTTATATACTTTATTTTTAAACTAGTTTCTCCACTGTCCACTCTCAGTTTCAGATCAGTTTTAATTTGTTTTAAATAAGTTAATTCGCGTTGCGTTTTATCTGTTGTCACAAAAATTGATTTATAATTATCATTTGATTTTAGTTTACGAGCACTCCATATGACATTTAGAACGTCCTTATGGGAATTAAGCATTATTTTCATTGGTCGTGCTTTATTGGCCACCTGTTTTCCAATTCAAAATAACTTTATGTTGTTTACAGAAACGTCATTATTTATGAATTGAATTATATTCTTAGCAGATCGTTATTGATATTTGTTTGAGGTAAACCAAAAATCATTATATTATTTTTACGTCTCTCGCGGTCGTTGATTTCACCAATAATGCTTTCATATTCAGCCGGATCATGGGTTGACTTAACTTGCTTTTGAAATATATTTTTAAATGAATTTAATTCTTCTTTGATGCTAACAATGACCTCCTTCAGCGAGTTAATATCCTCTCCAATATTTTTACATGGTTTACATGTCCACGAGATTATATCTAATTAATAAGAAATGTTTGCATAATACAATCATTTCATTAGGTTTCTAGTAGCCGGCCACATAAATTGTGTTTCTTATAACAGTTTTGATATTGCTCTTCTGATTATTGTTACAAATATGAATGGTTACAGTAACAGTGAGTTAGTGGATATGTTGCTAATGTATGGCGAAGCAGAGCAAAACTGTAGATTAGCTCAGCGTTATTACGCTGAACGTTTCCCAGGACGACGGTATCCGAATTCTCGCATATTTGTAAGCCTTACTCAACGTCTTCGCGACACTGGTTCTTTGCAACCTAATCGGGGAAGCGACGGCGGGGCTCATCGGAGACCAGTAAATGTTGAAAATGCTGTCTTAGATTTGGTACGCAATGACCCAACAATCAGCATAAGGAGAATATCTCGTCAACTACCAGGTGTACCACAAATGACAATTTGGAGAATTTTAAGGAATAATAATTTACATCCTTATCATTTTCAACGGGCCTATGCGTTAATTGAACCCGATCATTACTCTCGAGTAACGTTTTGTGAATGGCTTCTAAACCAACATGCTCAGGATGGCAATTTTACGTTAAAAGTAATATTTTCCGACGAAGCGATATTTACTCGTGATGGTATACATAATATTCATAACTGTCACTACTGGGCCGAAGAAAATCCACATGCTGCTGTCAGGACTCATTTTCAGCACAGATTTTCACTAAATGTGGCTGGGATGGTAAACGGATCGTTACTGGGACCATACATACTTCCAAACAGAATGTCTGTGAATGATTATTTACAATTTTTGCAGGACTCTGTATATATATATATATATATATATATATATATATATATATATATATATATATATATATATATAGGGTGTAAATGAAATAAGTGCATTATATTTAACCAGTGATGTAACTCGTCGAGAGCAAAAAATTTTCTTAATAATTTTTTTTCCAAATCTTCTAGTTTTTGAGTTAAAATTCTTTAAAGATTTGTTTAAAATTTCGTTACCCGCCACTGGCAAGATCTCTGTTGTCCTCAGCTGTTTGAATTAAAGATCGATGTACACAGCACAAAAATTGTCGGGTGGTGGTTGCATACATGTAGACACATTAATTAATAAACGATCAACGGAAAACATATTTATTATTAATAAATTCGTAATAGTACAATTTTTAAAATAAAGAAATTTAAAATTTGAATAACAAAATTATAAAATTGTTTATTAACAAAGGTTTCTGGACTGTGTGAATAGAGTAAGCGCGTGGGAAGAGCATACTAGTTATGGAGGTTATGAAATGAATTTTCGTGTGTCAACACGGCAAATCATAATAGTTTAAATACGTTATTCAAAAAATGTAAGTACATACTTTTGTCCATTTAAACGAGGTGGAATTATATGAGGAGCAATGACTCGTCAATTTATTCCCGCCCAACAATTAATGATATTTTTTGTTGAAAATTGTTTCCTTCTTACAGTATGAGGATTTTTGTGACCAGATAAGCGTATTGTGCATTAAAGACACTTTCTCTAATATATCCAGCCCTATCAGTGAACAATACAACTCAATCGCAAAATTGAAATGCTGGAAACAATGAAATTTTTGCACATGGTATGGAAGTAACTGTTACTCTTTTAAAATATTCCAAATTGTCATATGTGACACATAAAACTGTGATAATGTCGAAGATATTGTATGTGGTACAACATAAATTTACGAATATTACGAAGAGGATGATTTTCGTGTAACTTCGTTGACCTTGAGAACTTCACCGTAGGTAATTACAATGTCTGTGTATCCACTAATCTTAAACATAAGCATTTTGCCAGAATTTTACCTTATAAACAAGTTTATTACTAATGTTAAAATTTAATTGCAACAACTGACAGGACTGTCAATTACTAAAACAAAATTTTTCATAGGTATTGCTACTGCATTCAATTATCACAAAAATATTTGGAACGACTCGTCAATTTACGGGGTGGTAAAAATGCTAAAAAAATATGCGATTTCGAGAAAAAGTTATTAAGAAATATTCTTGCTCTCGACGAGTTATATTACTGGTTAAATTTAATGCACTTATTTCATTTACAGCCTGTATCTACCGTCATAAAGTGAAGAACTGACCTTGTTAGCCGCCGGGCACTGCTTAATTTTTGCGGAAATGATGCTCGCTCCTCGAGGTCAATGGCGGGCCAGTTGGTGAACGGTGGCTACATACAATGTCGTACAACCGACGTGGTTTGTTTAACACTAGTTCGCCAAATGCGCACCGACAAACAGGTGGCAAGCTGGCTCCCTCGTCGGCGACGAGCTGCTGCAGGGTCCGAATAGCCAAAAATGGCGATGCAGATACGCCAGAGGCTCTTCAGGCTGAAATTTCCAAAATATTCGCTGAAAATCTACATGTTTGTCACTGATATTGAAGTTACGATACATATGACGAATATCAGTAACAAGAACAACTGTGTGTAAACGAAATATCTGACTGTAGTTTCGGCCCTATATGAAGGGTTTCATTGAGAGCGGCGCCCGATGTTGTATGAACTGATAGCATGCAGACAGTTTCTATGTGTTTGGTCGACCGACCAAACAATATCTCTATAATGTTTCCATGGCATTCGGAGTTTCGTGCGGTCATTGTATTAAGTTTCCGACTACTACGGTGCCAAACCACTCTGCGCCAAGTAAAATATCCGCCGATTGTGGACAATAATATTCAACATTGGCTAGTTGCAATCCGTGCAAATGTTTCCATTCAATGGGCTGTACGGACATCGAAGGGCAGTTAGCGATTCTGTCGACAACGAGGGCATCCACACACAGCTCCACAATTCTACGACGTTGAAAGTTACACGTCATGGTGGCGTCGGCGACGCCGAGTGCAGTTTGAGCCAATCCGAAGACGGGCATTGCAGCTGGTTGCATTGGAAGACGTAAGCGCTCTGCACATGCGCGAGTGATGAAAGTACCCTGACTCGCACTGTCAACTAATATTTTTACATGATATTTTCCATAGGCATCTTTCACGTGTGCTTTCGCTGAAGCTAGCAGAATGACAGCGGAGTTCGGAGGTGTGTTCGTTTGTAAGACGTCCGCCGAAGACTGTGTCTTAGAAGAACAGGACTGTATTTCTTCCGCTTTGACGCTAGGCGTCCTAGGCGCTGGTTTCTGTTGCTCACCAGCCGCTGACTTTGGTCTGCTAAGAAAGTGCAACAATGTATGATGTCGCGCTGAGCACAGTTTACACGAGAGGCGTCGAGGGCAATGCTTTAAGGCTCATTTACACGGTGACATTGATGTCGTGGCATTTAATGCCGTGGCAGTTCTCGACATTCGATGTCATGGTACTAGGTGTTCACACATATACGCAGAGTGTCACGACATATACCATCACCAGAGTGAGAAAAAATGGCGGAACTCGTATCTGCAGTAGCGGAACTTTTAGAACAAATAATTCTTTTGAAATGAAGGCAAAAATCAAATCAGCGAAAATGGATAAAAAATGGATTTGGCGTGGGAACACATTAGGTGCATCAGGAACACTGCTAAGGGAATTGCAGTTGGAAGACCTACAGTCTTTTCGTAATTCCGTTTAGTTTTGTCTTTAATTTTGGAATGGACTTAGCCCATAGACAGGGACAGGGGTATTGTTGGTCACATTCTAGAAACGTAAGCACATCAAACGAAGACATGATTATCAAAAACAAATATACTAAAACGCGCCAAAGATTGTAAAAACGTAGTTCAGTGTCTTATTGTCAGCGTCGCCAATGTTCAGACGATGAAAGCGGTCGAGATATTTGATGCCAGTGCCGCGACATCGCCAGTGTCACGCTGTCGCATATCAAAAAGTTTTGATATGCGACATTAGCGTCACGACATTGTGGCATTGCGACATTACGGTGTTCAGACAACGACACTATTGCGACATTTAATGTCACGGCATCTAGTGTCACACTTTAGAGTCACCGTGTAAATGAGCCTTTACTATCTGGCCGTGTTGCAAACAAGTTATATAGACCAAGACGATTTTCTTTGGCGAGTCGATGGCGATTCGTGACAGAATTGTTACGGAATTGTTTGCACTGTGCTATAAAGTTTGCCTCATAGCACAAAGCACATTTAGTAGAGGTTTGTGTGTGTGTACTACAAATGTGTTAGGTTCTGACAGCTGATGATTATTATGAACCGTGGCGATGTATAATTCCGAGAAATTCGACCATGTTCGTATATCTTCGTGGAATTCTACTAATTTTAATGTAGGGGACAATATACCTATTGACGCTGAATACACGATGTATTGGCGACAGTCATCAAAGTCTTGTTCATTTTATCATCAGTCGGTAGGGTGAGCTCGGCGACAGCTTTCATGTTGCAATATGCTGACTCGAATTTAACAATATCCGGTTGTAAATCGGCTTTGATACGTGGATTTTGTTTAGCATTAAATGCGGCTATCTTCTGCGTAGTTTCCATATACTGCGCGTACATATCATCGATATTTGCCGTCATAACTTTAAACAATGCTGAATCCTTTTTGTTGTTGAGATCTGTTTCGACCTTTGTCGCTAGGTCGCCGAAACGAGTCATCTTTGCCGTCAATGATTTAACGAGGAACTGTAGGTCATCAATGACAGACATGATGAGATACTTTTATTTTTTCCGACAATGAAAAAATAACAAATGAAGCCGAAATGCTTCTTATGCGATAGATATTTATCGTAATTTTGAACAAACCACAAAATATGTGAATGTTTATAAACAAACTAAATGTCATATAGCTGATAGTTGTCAATAATTGACGAGTTGAGATCCGACAATTATTAAGTGTAGGAGGCAAGGTGCTTGACTGCCGGTTTGCGACTTGCTTGCAAAGTTGGACAAAAACCAAAACTTAAACTCGCACGACTCAATGATGTGCAGAATTTGAAGATAAAAAATGGTGTATAATACACATTGTACTCGAAATGATAATTTTAACCAAAGGTATCTTAAAAACGTAATTAAGGACGAAAATGTCCTTCCTATCCGGCTCGAAGGACCAAAATGTTTGTACGGGGGCCTCGTCAACGAATAACGAGGTTTCCGTCTTTAATTTAAACGAAACGAACGTAAAAAATGGACTGTATATTAAGGGGGCTGAGCCGGAATAGATATGCCGCGAGTTGCAAGATATATATATCGTCATAAAGTATACAACAGACCTTGTTAGCCGCTGGGCACTGCTTAACTTCTGCGGAGATGATGTTCGCTCCTCGGGGTCGTTGGCGGGCCAGTTGGTGTAGGTGGCTGCATACAATGTCGTCGTACAACCGACGTGGTCGCGATTGCAAGTTTGTTTAACACTAGTTCGCCAAATGCAAACCGACAAACACATGGATCGTCGTAGTGCGAATCTCACAAATAAATTACCCAAGTAACACAAATGACCTAAAATTGAGGTCACTGTGACGTCCTAATTCACGTCATATAATCGTCTTGAAGACGTCTCAGCGTGGAGCTGTGCGACGTCATTTTAAGACGTAGTTTCGACGTCATATTCAGACGTGGGTTAGACGTCATTTTAAGACGTTGTTTAGACGTCATTATAAGACTTGTTTAGACGTCATTTTAAGACGTTGTTCCCATGTCATTTTTAGACGTTGTTTAGACGACATTTTTTTAAGACGGTGTTTTGACGTCTTTTTAAGATGTTATTTCGACGTGTAGGTAGACCTCGGATATATGCCGAAAATAACAAATAGGTAGGAAAAATTACAAGTTAAAATAAACAATTTATTTTTGAAGTATGTTGTATGACAAAAATTTAAATAAAAAATACAATAAAATATTAAACCTACATAGAATTACTGAAAAAAAATAATAAAAAAGTCAAATTAATTAAATAATGCATTCATCAATATTACACCATACTTGTACATTTATTTAACAGAAATGGAGATTCCAAATATACACGAAAATTTAGCAAAATTTCCGGATCATATTGGACGCATTAGCTGTTAAAAGCAAAAAATACAATTTCGTCCGAAAAATTATCAGTAACTATGCTTAGCAGGTATTCAAATTAATATGTAACAATAATAGATTATAACTGTTTGTTATACATTAACTTATCTTTGCTCAGGAATAGTTCCTTTGAGAACTGTATAATCTTATTAGAATTATAAAGTCGTTTTAGTTTCAGAGCATTTATTTTTGTAATTATTATGAAATAAATAGTTAATCACTTAAATATGAGAAAATTTTGCTTTGCATTGTTACTGGAATGTTTTGTTTTATATTACCAACCAGTTCATGTTTTGATTTTAAAATAGAAGAATAAATTTCTTCTACTATGGCCATTGTTTTCAGTTGATGGATTTAGCCACCTGATTATTTTCACCTATTACTATTACGGATTACAATGTCAATTCAGTCAGAACATAAGCTGCTACAATAGTTATTTGTATCACCAAGCCAGAAACTGAACATTTGCGAGACCGAAAAGCGAGGCCTGCAAATACGAGATCTCGCAAAACAGTTTCTGGGCGTGTGATACACAAGATTTTTTGTACCGACTTCTCCATAAATTCTTCGTATATTTCTCTACACTTTATTCTATGTTACATACCCTAAAAAATGAACATATTTTTATCGGTTTTGCATTGCATGTTTAATTATAATTACTTAAATTTGAGCATATAATGCGTAATTATTTTATATCTATTGAAAATATAACATACAAACATTAGTTATATATATATATATATATATATATATATATATATATATATATATATATATATATTCTGACACAAGAGGATAATTAAAAATTCAAAAATACACAAACTCCACCTACCTGTACGTGTACACTCATAAAATTTGCACCGGCTAGCTGAAAAAATAAAGCGGCGGCTGGGTCTAGGGTATGTACTTATAATATTCATTACAAAATTAGCATTAATTTAAAAAAAATTAAAGCAAAAACAATATTTTGAAGTCATATTTGAATACGTTCCTATATTCACTGCAAAACTATGGAGTATTGATGTAAGTACAAAATGTACATTTTATTATTTTTTGACTGTAGAAAAAATCTTGTGTGTGTTTCGAGCGCAAATGGACATTGTCGATTTCGAGAGAATACCGCGCTCCTGCGTCGCGCGTCAACAACCTCTCAATCGACAATGTCCCATTTTGCGCTCTTAATACACAAATAGCTATTTCGTACCTCCGTCTATTTTGACTAGTATTACAGAACTCAAAATCGTCCAGAAATGCGCTGTTGCTGACCTAGGCAGGCAAAAGGAATTGGTATTACTGTTCTGGTGATAATGTCAATTTAAAATTATTTTCAACACAAGAATTAGCAAAATGTTTACAAATTTTAGGGCTAAATCTTTAATTGTTGTAACTAAATATATATATATATATATATATATATATATATATATATATATATATATATATATATATTGTAACAAAAACGTAGTTTGTTACGCTTATTTTTATTAATTTTCATGTTCCCCTCCTGTCACCAAATTTCCATTGCTACACCTAAAATTTGAACATCAATTCACAGTACTAATCTAGTTACAGCCTACCTTTTTGCGACCTATTTCTCTATTCATATTCCCTAATCACCTTTTTTTCTATTATTCCATTCAGTTGGATTCCTTTTATTTTGTGGTTACGAAATTGTTTATTTGTGACAGCCAGTGTTGCCCTGCTGTCTTCTCGCGAATTATAGTAAGAAAATAACTAGAAATGCAATTGTTTTACACTTTTATTTTTAAAATTGATTAAATTTGGAAACTTATTTTAATAGCTGTGCTATGTTTAAATTTCTCATTGGCTACACTTTACCAAATTTTATTATAAATAGTTTTGGAAATTTCTCATATTCCTACGAAATTATTAAGGGATTTTTTATTATCTTTTGATGGGATCACTGCTTCATATCCGTTTACCGGAGACGCGCAGAATCATCTCGCTCTCTTGTAATGACTTGTGAGAGAATACAGTCGTCTTTTTTTATTTTTCGAAGTTTAAAGTATTTTTTTTCTAATTGAAATATGGTTTCGAGTTTTGGAATTCAATACTAGCGACTGGAATTTAGGTAAGAGCTTTACTTTGTCTTTTTTGTGATTATCTATCGTATGTGCGGCTTTTATTAGCCTTTTCTCAAGTTAAAAGTAGTCATGTTCCGTCCCACGCGGTTTTGTCTGTGGGATTAGTGAAGTTCTTACTTTAGTTCCTGCGGCATATTTCAATTCAAAAGACGATTGTTCTGTTTCTTAAGCTCTGCTAAGATTTCTGAGTTTGTAAATTTTGAGTTTCGATTTTTATGCCACGAGGCGTGAAAAATTTCTGTTTCGAAACAAACTTTTAAAAAAATTCTATCCCTGTTAAAATATTTATTCTTTTTTGGGGCTAAATTATTTAGGAGTGTTTTTTTATAAATTTTTGGGATTTCAACTTTATAAAATTTTTACTACCGACTAATAGTCATCCCTTCCCTAGTCTGAATGTAGTGTGAATGTAGAGGGTGATGCTTTGACTTGATTAAACATTTTTTAGACTAGACAAATTTTCGGCTCGGTATTTGATTCCGTGTTCAAAGTCGACTTCCTAGAGTCATTTTTTTTCTCGTGATATTTTTTTGTAGTAGCTACAATTTTTTATTGTATCTTACCATTGTGCGCTACTCTCGACTCGACGAAGTATTTGTCCGGTGATTAATTTTTGAGCGCTGCCATTTTTTTTAAAGCCCATTTGGCTTTCTTTTTTATTCGGTGTTATTTGCGGGGCCTCTTAGATTACCGTTTGGTCACTTTCTCTCTCTACTTTGTTTCTTCTTTTTCATACGGCCGTTCTTTTTTTACTAAATTTTTTTTTGTTTTATATAACTTTTTTGGTGTACACCTAGTATTTGCAAATTTTTTATAAACATTTTTTTGTTGAATACTCGCGTCTGGAGCACCTTTAGGGACCGCCATTTTTTTATTGTACTGTGTATCGCCCTTCAGGCCATTTGTAAATCTGTAGAGATTTGGTACTGGCGAGTATTTTTTCAGGTCAGCTGGATTCGTATGGTTTTTTTTTTTTGGGCCCTGAATTTGAAAGTGGCTGGGCGAGGTTAGCTCTGGCTGCAGTTACGCCGTTCGACCACCCGAGACCTGCGCAGTGGAATATTTGGACGACACCCCCTGTGGAAATAGGAATATAAAATTTAATAAGGTTGCAACTTAATTTTGAAAAAGAACAAAACGAGCTGGTCTCGAAAAAATTAGTGGGCGCCAGACTCTATAAAAAGGAAAGGAAGTTAGAGTAGAGTCCACTCTAATAAAGTTAAATAAAGTTTAGTAAAAATATTTAATAAAAGAAATAAAATTACTCACGCTGGAGCTAGTAATACAATACTAAAAAAGGAAGGACCGTACGGCCTTTCCAGAGCCCGAATCTGGAAGGACGGGGGTCGGCGCTCTGGCTATCGGCCACCGGCAACGTCGGAAACAAGTAGCGGCTTAAACCTGCTCTGGAAACGGCGGGATAGTCGTCCAGCTGTATCGTGGGGCTACTCACAGGCTGGCGGAGTAAAACGGAGGGCTTGATGTAACTGCTCCTGTCCGGCACTCGTAGAGAAAGTCGTTCGTGCCACTCCACCTAGGCCTTAAGGCTGGCTAAGGTGCAGCCCCGAATAAACTGGGTTTCCACAGGGGGTGTCGTCCAAATATTCCACTGCGCAGGTCTCGGGTGGTCGAACGGCGTAACTGCAGCCAGAGCTAACCTCGCCCAGCCACTTTCAAATTCAGGGCCCAAAAAAAAAAAAAAACCATACGAATCCAGCTGACCTGAAAAAATACTCGCCAGTACCAAATCTCTACAGATTTACAAATGGCCTGAAGGGCGATACACAGTACAATAAAAAAATGGCGGTCCCTAAAGGTGCTCCAGACGCGAGTATTCAACAAAAAAATGTTTATAAAAAATTTGCAAATACTAGGTGTACACCAAAAAAGTTATATAAAACAAAAAAAAAAATTAGTAAAAAAAGAACGGCCGTATGAAAAAGAAGAAACAAAGTAGAGAGAGAAAGTGACCAAACGGTAATCTAAGAGGCGCAGCAAATAACACCGAATAAAAAAGAAAGCCAAATGGGCTTTAAAAAAAATGGCAGCGCTCAAAGATTAATCACCGGACAAATACTTCGTCGAGTCGAGAGTAGCGCACAATGGTAAGATACAATAAAAAATTGTAGCTACTACAAAAAAATATCACGAGAAAAAAAATGACTCTAGGAAGTCGACTTTGAACACGGAATCAAATACCGAGCCGAAAATTTGTCTAGTCTAAAAAATGTTTAATCAAGTCAAAGCATCACCCTCTACATTCACACTACATTCAGACTAGGGAAGGGATGACTATTAGTCGGTAGTAAAAATTTTATAAAGTTGAAATCCCAAAAAATTATAAAAAAAACACTCCTAAATAATTTAGCCCCAAAAAAGAATAAATATTTTAACAGGGATAGAATTTTTTTAAAAGTTTGTTTCGAAACAGAAATTTTTCACGCCTCGTGGCATAAAAATCGAAACTCAAAATTTACAAACTCAGAAATCTTAGCAGAGCTTAAGAAACAGAACAATCGTCTTTTGAATTGAAATTTGCCGCAGGAACTAAAGTAAGAACTTCACTAATCCCACGGACAAAACCGCGTGGGACGGAACATGACTACTTTTAACTTGAGAAAAGGCTAATAAAAGCCGCACATACGATAGATAATCACAAAAAAGACAAAGTAAAGCTCTTACCTAAATTCCAGTCGCTAGTATTGAATTCCAAAACTCGAAACCATATTTCAATTAGAAAAAAAATACTTTAAACTTCGAAAAATAAAAAAAGACGACTGTATTCTCTCACAAGTCATTACAAGAGAGCGAGATGATTCTGCGCGTCTCCGGTAAACGGATATGAAGCAGTGATCCCATCAAAAGATAATAAAAAATCCCTTAATAATTTCGTAGGAATATGAGAAATTTCCAAAACTATTTATAATAAAATTTGGTAAAGTGTAGCCAATGAGAAATTTAAACATAGCACAGCTATTAAAATAAGTTTCCAAATTTAATCAATTTTAAAAATAAAAGTGTAAAACAATTGCATTTCTAGTTATTTTCTTACTATAATTCGCGAGAAGACAGCAGGGCAACACTGGCTGTCACAAATAAACAATTTCGTAACCACAAAATAAAAGGAATCCAACTGAATGGAATAATAGAAAAAAAGGTGATTAGGGAATATGAATAGAGAAATAGGTCGCAAAAAGGTAGGCTGTAACTAGATTAGTACTGTGAATTGATGTTCAAATTTTAGGTGTAGCAATGGAAATTTGGTGACAGGAGGGGAACATGAAAATTAATAAAAATAAGCGTAACAAACTACGTTTTTGTTACAATATATATATATATATATATATATATATATATATATATATATATATATATATATATATATATATTTAGTTACAACAATTAAAGATTTAGCCCTAAAATTTGTAAACATTTTGCTAATTCTTGTGTTGAAAATAATTTTAAATTGACATTATCACCAGAACAGTAATACCAATTCCTTTTGCCTGCCTAGGTCAGCAACAGCGCATTTCTGGACGATTTTGAGTTCTGTAATACTAGTCAAAATAGACGGAGGTACGAAATAGCTATTTGTGTATTAAGAGCGCAAAATGGGACATTGTCGATTGAGAGGTTGTTGACGCGCGACGCAGGAGCGCGGTATTCTCTCGAAATCGACAATGTCCATTTGCGCTCGAAACACACACAAGATTTTTTCTACAGTCAAAAAATAATAAAATGTACATTTTGTACTTACATCAATACTCCATAGTTTTGCAGTGAATATAGGAACGTATTCAAATATGACTTTAAAATATTGTTTTTGCTTTAATTTTTTTTAAATTAATGCTAATTTTGTAATGAATATTATAAGTATTTTTTGTATAATTTGCTTGTTTCAAGTACATTAAACTAGTGCAGTTCACGCCAAACTTTTGCAGGTGGCAGCACAACTGTTCACGCAATTTATTTTATATTTAATTTAAATTTATTATTATTTTCTATTCTTCTTGAGCTATTGCTTCAATCTAATCTAAGCATTTTATACTTTCGTTTTTATAAATTAATGCCCTATTTTAATAATAATGCGGCATTTTGTTTGTTATATGTCAGATTGACTTGTGAAGGTGGTAAATGTGTAACTACAGTGCCATTAGTTCCTGACTAAACGTTTCCATTAAGAATGTAGACAAGTGAAATTTCTCAACATTGCATAGTTAGAAATTTGGACAGAAAGCGTTTTTTCAACTTTGTCGCGCATGAGCGGCAAAGTGACATTTTGCGTTGACAAAAGCAAGCGCAAATGGCTACTTGGTATATAGACTGTAGAAAAAATATATTTATGCCTTTTCATATGCTGTATATTACGTTTACGAAGAATTTTCGATAAACTTCTGAAAATGGTGTGTCTAGAAAAGAAACAGTAATAAGTATAATTTCAAAAATGTTACATTTTACATACCTTTACCATAACAAAACAAAAACATTAGTACAAATATTATCGTTTGGTTTTTTGTAACCTAACCACACTTCTAAATTGATATCTAGACTTTTATAAGTTCAGTTCTTCCTATGTATTAGCACGTTTTGAGACACGGCACTCTTCATATCCAGTGTAAAAAAAAATTTCTGTATGAAAATATATTAATAAAACAAAAAACAATAATAAACCGCAGCATTTTAACATCAAACGGTATGTTTACCTACACAAGCAACAGTAGCCATTTTGGTGACATGCTGCATTGTATTATTTTGTTCATGGAGAGTCTGTTTGGAAATCTGACATGGAGAAAATACAATTTATTTTTTTATTTCACGACCTATTAATTTCAGCGGAAAGTTGTAAATACAAAAGTCGAAAATCCCTTTATACAGTTTCTTTTAATAACATTTCTTGTAAGATTTAAAATTTACTTTTAAAGCACAATTAGATTTTGTTTAAAATGTTAAAAAATAAAATTTCCAACATAATAATATACTTTGATTTTTGTACCACAAAAATATAACATATATAAATAATTGTTTTCTTTTCACAGTCATATGCATATAAATGTAAATATGTTTTAAATAAATAAAACATAAATATCATCACGGCGATCGGTGACGATGACAGATAACCATAATTAAATAAAAATGTATATTAAATTTGATTTATATTACATTTGTTAAAATTTTAAAAATTATTGTTTATATTATTGCATTAACCCAATAAAGCCCGTGTAATTTTTTGAATATATTTTTTAAAAATATAATACAAATCGGTTCAGTTCTACTTAAAGTTATAATGTTTCTGAAAATAAAAAAAAAACTACATGATTAGTGTATTTTTTTTAACGTATGATAAATCATACGATATAACTAACGAATAAATTCAGCATGAAAATCAAACTTTATTTCAATGCTACATACTAAACTAAAACATCTTATAAAATGTAATATATTTATTAGTAAATAACATAGACAGGTATTAATAACTTAAAAGTCTTACGTATGATACATCCTGAAGCAATGATCTGGATGGAGGCCAACGTTGCATTTTGTGCATATGAATTTTGCACATTTACCGCACTGAGCGCAACGTCGTTGTGTTGGATTGCTGTCCACAAAATGATCATTACGATCATATCTTACTTCTCGCAATACATTTTTGGGAATTTTAGGTTTAGGACCAGCTAATTGCTGAGGAGCAGTGAGAATCAGAGTAATTTGTCGTATAAAGTCTAATAAACTCAGTTTCGGTTGTACGTATCTATAAATCATCCACATATTTACAACTGCTCCATTTATGCAAAATCTTATAAAGGGCCAGTACCATTTTCTAGATCGAATTCGTATTCGATACAAACCTCTCATTTTATCAAAAATGTCTACTCCACCCATACCTTGGTTGTATAAATTTACTAAAGTTGGTTGGTCGATTTGAATGGATGCTCTTTCTTTCTTTCTTCGACCAACGTTTACATGTTCCTTTAGATAATGTTATGTTATCATCCTGGATATTCGTCGCCATTGTAACGGGATTATTGTCGATCCAGCGAATAAGGCAAATATCATTGTTGATATCTTTTATTGCATAGGATGATCCTCGTTTAGTCTTCTTCATTTCGACTAGAGGAGCTTTCTCTATTCTATCGGATCTTATTGTACCTATGCAGTTAATATTATAAGCCCTAAGTGTATGCAATAAAGGCAGTGAATTGAAGTAATTGTCTAAAAACACCGTGCTTCCTTGAGGTAAGTAATAATTTTTCAGTAACACTGGATCCCAAGCTTTTTCCTTCAACTCTATCCCCAGAACCGCAAAAAGGAATAAATTTTGATAAATACCCTTCTGATGTATTTGACACCAGAATTTAAAACCATATCTAATTGGCTTTCCTTTGATAAACTGCTTCATGGAGTGGTGCCCATAATAAGGCTCCATCGCTCCGTCTAGAGAAAATGATGATCCCAAAGGTTGGGCCCACATTTGTGATATCTTATTGACGTGATCTATTAGAGGCTGAAACTTATACACCTTATTGGTCGGATCCATTTTTGTATTATCATTGAAGTGTAAATACCTATGAATCAAATCAAATCTATTTCGAGACAAATTATTACTAATCGAACAATTAAATGTATCTGCCTTAGTTTCCCAATACAATCGACGATATGGGACTTTGCAATATCCTGAGACAAGCAGAATGGCTAAATACTTGTACAATTCTTCGGGAGATACATTGAAGTCATGATCGCCTTTAAATGTTGCGTACTTTTTTGTTTCTTGGCAAACATAATTAATAAACTCTTCGTTAAACATATCTTTGAAAATATCCACTGGTGGAGGTTTTGATTATGTATTTCTTGGACAAATGCAGGAGATGGCGTTGTACAAATTTTTATTCTCTCCTTTTCTTCTAAGTTCTTTGTCTTCCAGTTTCGTTTCTTCATTTTATCTTTCATTTCTTTTTCTAGTAGTTCTCTTCTAAAAAGCGTAGCAAGGGGTATATCGTCATCTTGATCGCTTGTGTTCTTGTCTTCTTCATTAGATTTATAAGATTCAAGGGAAACTTCAATTTTATCATTTGTATTTGAAATACAAAGTACTTCCATGGGTTGTTTTAGTACTCCTTGTCCAACATCTCTAAGCGTGCATGTTTCTTCGCAGTCACTTGAAGCATCGTCTATGTCACTGTCGACTCCATCTTTAGGAGGAAAAAACACAAGTTGCATCTCATTGCAGTTTTCTATAGGCTTATAACTTCCATCATCAGATGTCAATTCTTCTAAATAGTTCAAAAGCTCTTCAGCATCACGAAGATTATCTGGATTATAGAACCGTTTTCTGAAAACAGAATATAATAACTTTGTTACTCTAAAGCCCATCGTATGTTATTTCATACGCACGATTAAATGACCCAAAATAACAACTGCTTTTAACATCATTAAGATTTTAATAAACAAGCATATTAGTATTAGCATGAAATTTAATATTTGGTGATAAAAGCATTAAACTTGTAATTATTGTTAATATTATAAACAATCAAACTTACCGTAGTGGCATTTCCAGAAGAAAATAATACACACAATATTTCAAGCGCTGAAAAAACTTTCTTGTTTCAAAGTATAAACAAAATATAACTATTTTTTGGTAGAAATAACCTATATGAATAAATATGTACAAAAGTTATAATCTCCTCACAAAGGACACTGATCACTGTATGATATATCATACGGTGGGCTTTATTGGGTTAAGAAAAAATAAATTATCAGTTTGATATTTAAATAAAAATAATATACACCTTCGTGTGTTATAAACAATTATAAGTTGCCAAATTAAATTAGACGTGTGCAAAGGTTTAAATAGACCTAATTATGACCATATAAAGTGGTCACATGGTCGTCATAGCGACCACTAATCTGACGTCTAAATAGTCCTATTTCAGACTAAAAATCAACGTCGCAGTGTCGTCGCATAGACGTCTAAATAGTCCTATTTCAGACCAAAAATCAACGTCGCAGTGCCGTCGCATCCACGTCAAATTAGATAGCCGCATATGACTTAAATTCAACCTATAATCGATGTCACTTTTTGGTCGACCGTCGGTCAGTGTTACTTGGGTATGTTTAGAAATCACCGCGTGTGATTTACTAAACCGACAACACATTGGCTGGTATTCTGAGCTCCCGACTAAGCCCGACTAAGGAAGCGACTAACTAGTCACCCGTCTAAAGTATGTATTGTAACATTATGATAGTCGGGCGACTAGCTAGTCGCTTTTTTAGTCGGGTGCTCAGAATACCAGCCATTATGTTCAAGTATAAAATACTTTAAACTAGTGTACATTTGACAAGTGCGAATTATACACATATGACATTATTCGAATGTTACTAGAACACTCTGTATTGTGTTCAAAGCACCGAAAGTGAATTTAAACACAACCAAACGAATTGAATATTACAAGAATACTCTATATTTTAGTGTACATTCGCCGAATTACGAATTTTATACATCCAAACGACACGAGTATTATTAAAACACTAAATTATACATGTCTTCCGCGCGCGTTCTGCGGCTACGTAGGTCATATGACGTTAGCTCACAACAACGCGCGAAATTCGAAAATAAGTAAGAAATAAAATATCTAAACAACCCAAAATATGGAGTTCACGACTGAACAGCGAGAAAATAATCGAATTTATTGAAATGATAAAAACTTAATACGGTATAATACCAAGTCATCAGATCAAACAGAGGAGGTGAATATATGGATATAGAATTAATACCTAAATCTCTTCAGCAAAATGGAGTTGCCGAACGTAGAAACCGAACTCTCATAGAGATGACACGTTGCATGCTAACAAGTTTAGGTCTACATAAACAATTTTGGGGTGAAGCGGTTACTACAGCTAATCACATAATTAATCGTGTACCAATTAAAAATATGGAATCGACTCTATATGAACTTTGGCAATGCAAACAAACAAATCTAAATTATTTTCATCAATTTGGCGCTCCAGTATATGCTTACATTCCAAAAAATCAACGCAAAAAGTTGGACGATACAGCTGACAAACTGTTTTTCGTGGGTTACGAATTAGGTACAAAAGGTTTTCGACTTCTAAACAGTGACACGCATAAAATTAAAATTAGTCGTGATGTCAAGTTCATCGAAGCTGAAACAACCAACCAACTATTCAATACAACTGATAAACAAATGGAACCAATTGAAGCAAAAATTTATCTCGAACAATTTCAGGAAGGTCAAGAAAATGAAACTGAAATATCTAATCCAACTGCTGAAGCGGAAGATCAAGAAGAGCAGCAAATTAGATGTTCTGGAAGATCGAACAAACGTGTACCATCGAAATGTTACTAATGTATGAAAATAAATAAAGTAACAAAAGAAGTTAACATAGATTCCACTATGTACGATAAAGCCATGAATGGAACGAATGCCGAAAAATGGAAAATTGCCATGGACGAAGAAATTGAATCCCTTCGTACGCATGGAACATAAAAAATTATTAAATTTCCTCCAGGAGGAACTGTAACTGGATGTAAATGGGTGTACAAAACAAAAGCTGACCAAAATGGAGACATTGTGAAGTTAGTAGCTTAGGGTTTTTCCTAAAAATTTGGTTGTGACTATGACGAAGTATTTGCACCTGTAGTGAGTCCGACAACAATAAAACTTCTTCTGACAGTAGCAGGTGAAAGAAAAATGGAAGTTAGATATTTCGACAATCAGACTGTACTTGAACGGTGATTTATCACATGAAATTTATATGAAGCAGTCAAAACGGTATACAACTGGTGTTAACAACCAGGTGTGTAAACTTGTTAAGAATTTATATGGTCTTAAACAAGGCGCAAAGGGTATAAACATATTATATCGTTCTATTCAGAAAAAAATGCTGAATCGAATAGGCGAATAAAAAAGTAGGTTCTCATTTAAAACTAAAAAGTTGAATTCCGTATTTTGAGAACAACTGGCTTAAAAAAAATTGTAATGCTCATTTTAATAGTCTTATAATATAGAAATTGTTTGCTAATTTAACCGACTTCGTATCTCTTACGGTTCTCGAGATAGCAATAGTGAAACACTTAAATTGAACACTCTGTATATAGACAAAATAATTGAAGTACTAAATACGTACGTGCTCATATACATATTTACTCACGAATGTAATAACTTACTAAATTAATTAAAACGTCGTTTATGAAAGGAATTTTGATATAATATTAAAAATTATATATATATAATTTTGCAAAACTTTCGTGTATTTTTGGAATCTCTATTTCTGTTAACGTTAACTGTGACCCTTGAGTAATTTATTTCAAGTCCGAGGCGAGCGCTAGTGCGGATTATTTTGAAGCAAGTCGGTATAAAAGAAACCTTTATATTTGCTAGTCGCAGCTGTTGGGTAATTGCCATACTTATATCCAAGACACAAACCAAAATTCAAAGAATACCCAAGTAATAATTTTTATTCCCGTCAAATTTTAAAAATGTTGAAATGAAAACAATAGATTTCAGAAATATAAAAAATGTACAAAAATAGATAAATACTTTATCGTCATTAAATAAATATCTTCCAAATATCGTTCAATTTTATTTTGTATTAGTTTGCAATAATTTAATATAATATCTTTACTGTAAAAGTACATCAATAGTTTTTGTTTATAAGTAGTATTAAAAAAATGCAAATTGCGAATTTCTCCGTGAAACGAACATAATAGTAACAATATTATTGATGTAAAACTAATCAACTTAAAAAATTCCAAATTGTAGATATTATTTCAATTTACGTTTCATTTCCGAACCTACACCTATTTATTTTTGTTATTTATGCTGCTGTTGAAAACATTATTGGTGTATTATATTCAAAGCGGTGATGGCGAATTTTCAAATATTAACTATTTCTCAGAATATTTCTAGTTCTAGTTGCGTCACTGTATCGTACCTAAAAATCTTTTTATCCCTTGCAAAATTTCCTCACGAAGTCTCGATTTGCTGGCATATTTAATGTGATTTTACAAATGTTATTCATAACAGTATTTATTTCAAATATTAATAAAATAAAAGTAACATCCTAAATACTTTGAACGTTACACTATTTAACAATAAATAAAATAGCTATTTATTTCCGGTGGAGATAGGAATTCAGAAAATCAGAAATATAGTTTTGTGAAACAAGACTGCATTTGCAACTTCCCCCTCTACTTTTCAAGAAACATAGGTTATTATTCGGGTTTCTCCTTTTAGTATAGGCTATCTCAAGATATATGCACATTCCATTACTTGTGAAGTAGCGGTCTGACACTTCACAGCTGCATATTTTGTCGGGGATTTGACCAGGTTGGGATTAGGAAAATTTGAAAAGGATAATTATTTTCAAAGAAATATATTTTCGAAATATGATTATAATTTACCACTGATTAATATTGTAACGTTTTTATTTATTTGGGTGAAGTGTAAATATTAGACAATTATTATTAATTAAAATAAAAGTTTATTATAACGATAAATAGATATAAAATATAATTAAAAGATGATAAATATTACAAACACTACGATTAAACAAATATTAAACACTAATTAAGACTAAGAATATTATAAGACACTTAAACACTAAGATTATTTATTTAAACAATATACGAGTATAGCTCACTTATTTATTTATACAACTATATTTATTTATGTTTACAACTTGTCAACTATCTGTTTATATCACCAACTGTTTAACACGCAACGCTTATTTATATCAGACTATCCAGTGCCTTTGCTAACGGTGCTTATATACCCTAGCCGAAAATTCGAGAACTCACTGAAACACTTCTAGATAAAACAATAGGTTACATCAACCGCGTAATTAAGCAGGCTCCGACAAGTTGGTTGCGTCATCGCTAACAATAGATACTCGCTCGTCCCTGCGACAGCGGCGGCGACAGCGACGGGGACAGAGGCGGTAACAGTGGCGGCGACGGCGGGCACTGCACATTACAATATTAACGGTTTAACGCTATTTTCAAAGTAAATTCACTGAGGTTAGGATTAGGTAAATTTTAAAAAGATGATTGTTTTCAAAGAAATATATTTTCCAAATACGATTATAATTTACCACTGATTAATATTAACTGTTTAACGCTCTTTTCAAAGAAAATTCACTAATGAGGTTAGGATTATGTCAATTTTATATTTGACTAATGATGTATTTAGTATAGATGCTAGTCGTATCTGTATAAGTAGCGTAAAATTAGTGATAAAATATGTGAGAACAAAGAATCTCAGACTTCAAGACAGCGAATTCATTTATCAGAAGACGCAAAGCAAATTATTTTAAATGTTTTTAATACATTGAAAAGTGAAGGTGAAAATAATGGGCTTATTCAAAGAACAGCAGATTTTACAAAAGTTAATTATTATACTGTTCGACGAATTGTTTCATGTGGATTTCAACAAAGAAAAAAACGACGTGACTCCGGACAGTTAAAAAGTGTCAGAGATTTTGAATGTGATATCATCCGCAGGAAAATTTATTCGATGTACGCAGAAACTATTCTGCCAACTGTTAGAATGTTACATCACCGATTAATAGATGACAAATGCGAAATAGATATTTCTGTAAGTTCCTTACACAGAGTGCTTCACAAAATTGGTTTCCGGTTTAAAACGGTAGATAAGCGGCAGGTAATAATCGAGTCAAGGAGAATTTGAGAGTGGAGGCACAAATATTTGAGAATTATTAAAAAACATAGAGACGAAAAACGTCCAATAATATATATTGACGAAACATGGTACGACTCCCACGATACTGTAAGGAAGAGTTGGACAGATAGCAGTGCCAATTGTGCCGTAAATGTACCAGTTTCCCGGGGAAAAAGGATAATAATTCTCCATGCAGGAAGCGAGTAGGGATGCGTAAATGAAGCTATGTTGCTGTCTGCACGTAACATCAAGGATTCTAATTTAGATTACCACGATAACATGTCATCCGAAATTTTTGAAGAGTGGTTCAAGGATAAATTAATTCCAAATTTACCCCTACAGTGTTATTGTTATGGATAATGCTAGTTATCATTCGCGTTTGTTTGTTAAAGTGTCTAACATGAGCTCCAAACAAGAAGATATAAAGGAATATCTATATGAAAATGATTTATATTTTGAAGAGACTTATACAAAAAAAAAACAACTTATGGAAGTGGTTAAGTCAAAAACGATTGAAAAACAATACGTGTGTGATTCGTTAGCTAATCAATTTGGGCATGCAGTATTACGCTTGCCGCCATACTATTGTATTTTCAACTCGATTGAACTCATTTGGGGTCAAATTAAACGGAAATTAGGAAGAAAAATAGTTCCCCTGTTGACTGCACTTCAGTTGTAAACCTAATTAAAAAGGAAATTAATGCAATTTCACCTTAAAATTGGGCTAACTGTGTAAAACATATAATCGATATAGAAAATAAATATTTAAGTTCTCACAATATTGTAAATAATTTTGTTATTAATGTAAATGATAGTGATAGTGAGAACAGCAACAGTGACGGAGACAATTGTAAACTAAAATTTTGTATATACATATGTATGTACAAGTACTTATTGACGAAACATAATTGTAGATTTAAATGTATATATTTATTGACGAAACAATAATTATACTTCATAATTTAGTATATATGTGTATATAATAAATTGACGGAACATAAGATTGTAAATTAAAATTTTGTGTACTCGTATAATATGTATTGGATCTAAAGTCAAAACAAATAAAAAGTAAACTAATTTTGTTTGTATTAAAACTGCATTCTTTTAGTAATTGTATGAAAGCTATTATTATTTTTAATAGTTACTGTAATGACAATAAATTGTTATAAATACGTATTTTTCTTATCGATTAAAAATTTATATACAAATGCATTTTTTAAATAATTGTTAGCTTTATTCGTCGAAATAATGTTACTAAATAATTTTTTTTAAAACTAAACAATAAAAATGTCGCAAAATTGACTTAATAAAAATTAATATTTGATTACTTCAAAAAATAAAAATTAATAAATACGTCCCAGTACTCTTTGCCTCTCTAATGTATTTAAACTGCGTCCCGCTGGGAAGGGCGTAGGTACAAATGTGATTATATCTTGAGACAGCCTAGACCTGTGGACTAACATGTTTATATTTTTGTTCAACATAATAGCCTGCCCGTACAATACGCCAGTTCACTTGAATCACATTTTCCATTTTATGAGTCACAAAAACAAATTGACTAATTGTTGATTCCCAACCTTTTGCAAAGCAATTCTATCGGTGGAAAACCGATGTTTCTGTAAATATTAGGCCGGAGTTTCTACATATTAATTCAGTAAAGTAGGATACTTTGGGTTATATTTGTAACACACAATGAAATGCGGGATGAAAGAAACGTTACAAATCCTTATGTTATTGTATTACATAATATTATTGATTACTAATTTTCATTACATAATAGTATAAATGACATGAAAAAAAATTTTTTTTTGTTTAAATGTACAAGGTGTTGACGGTGAGGTGCGAATATGAGATTTTATAAATGGTGAAAATTCAAATTGTGAATTGTAAAAACTAAAGATTATTAAATGTAATATATAAAAAGGGGATATAGCTTATTGATAACAACAACAAATAACATATTGTTATTGTCAAATAGTCATAATATAAGTTGAAAAAATAGCATAATTATTAAACAAGAGCAGGTCAAAATAAAGAAATTTTAAGGGGATCGTCTACCTAAAGCTAAACTGCTGCTTGAAGAATCTTTAAGCTGAAGTGTGGTCGGGGTAAGGGGAATTTATCTGTAAACTTTCTCGCTCTAGCCAACATAAATTGGATCTTCCGTCCTTTACAACGGGACAGTGCTACTAGTGAAAGTAATGTCCAATGAAAAATATATATAAAAAAATTGGTCAACTTGAATCCCTGTACACTGTAATTTTTGCAGCTTACTTATTTACTACAATGAATACCAAAATAGTGTATATGCGATGTCGAAAGAAATATAAATATGTTCATTGAGGCGTGAATAAAATGTCTAAGGTTTTGCGAGAAAGGACATAATTCAAAGTGAAATAAATGTTAAGTTTTTTAAATTTTTTATTATATTTAGTTAATATAATATTAAAATGAATAGGAGAATCGCTTGAGCAGAAGAGGTGCGTCATCAAAAAAATTGCAGAACTGTCACTAAATTAATATCATCTCTTTTTCTATTTTATTTCGTATGAAAAATTAAGAGATGGATACATTATAATAATTAGGAAACATAAAAAGGATAAATAAAATATATTCTTGTATATATGTAGCAATAATAAAAGTAGTATTTTTCATAATTATGCATAGAACTAATTATTTTTTATACCAAACAGTACGAGTATAAACATCTAACATTTTTCATAAGAGCGTAGAAAATAGTGAAGTTGCTTATTGGTCGATCTTGAACGCCTTTACCCCACTTCCCTGCCGCACCAGGGCTATGGCAAGAACAATCATGACACGTAAATTTCATGAAACATCTATAAGTATTCCATTAATTACTGCCATATTTTACAATGAAACTTGCAAAAAAACATTCAGATAGTTGAAGAAACCCTAAATAAATGTTTTGGCGTGTTTAAAATTTTCTTAGATGTGGTGATTGTCTTGTAAATAATTATTGAAATATCTTGAAATTCACTAATTTGTAATAATTATTACATCAAAACTAATGTACATTTTTTAAAAGTAATCACGCCGAAACAGAGATTGTACTTTATATTAATCATATGTGGTGAAAAAATATAAAAATGTTGTCCGGGTTTAGAAAAAAAAGTGGAATTGTAGAGCACTTTTTAAGACAATTTCTTGGAGGTAGACGATCCCCTTAATAAAATAAATTCATTTGGATTATATAGGTTGCAATTCAATTTATTTCGATATTTCATTAAAAAATAATAAAAATTTGTATTAAAAAATATTCGCTCACAGTAAATAAATAAATAAATAAAGGGCACCCACTTTTTTCTCATCTTTGTAAATATCTGATGTGGCCAGCATATTACCTCTCTGCAAGTTTGTTATTAGTACTCATATATTTAATATTATAACGAGGAACGTCCGCCGTCGCCGCAGCAATGAGCGAGTGTCTATTTATAGCGATGACGCAATCGCGGTAGCAGCCGGGCTACGTAAACAAACAAGTTGTGACGTATTTAATTACTTGCGGTTGCCTGAACCTTTTGTGTACATTATTATTACGCGTTGGAATATTCTAGAGCTTCAAATATATGAATGATAAATATAGAGATATATAGAATTAATTTGTACAAAATAAAATAATAAATAAATATAAATAAAATATATCATCAAATATTTGCACCGTGCAGGCGCTTACCAGGCGTCACCTCACGCGCACTCATTGCAAGCGTGGAGAGTGCACCACAGGGGTCAATTTTGTGCCATTTAATATTCGAAATATTTGGCGTCGGTCGGGATAAAATAATTATTTAAGTAAATATTTTGCAAAATTAATAGATATAACAAAATTGAAGCATATTGCGTTTTCATTTATTTAAGAATAAACATATATATATATATATATATATATATATATATATATATATATATATATATATATATATATATATATATATATATATGTCACAGATATTATTTTGCGTAAGATTATTTTTATTAAATTTATTATGTTTTGTCTCTAATTAGCTATTTAGGTACGTAACTGATGCTGTTGGATAAGAGCTACATTTAATGATACTGGTATTCACGTATTTTATTTCAGTTTATTTCTATATTTCAGTGTGAGAACATCGATATTATAGTGATTCAGGTGAGAGAGTTAATCTAGCATGTGTATGATTGTGAGTGTGCGTGTGAGCAGTACTGGGTACTGTAGTGGCCGCATCGTGTGAACCCGAGGGTCGCCAGCGTAGCAGCAGGGAAGGCTGTAGTGACCCACATCTGGTGTCGCCAACGGCAGCAGCAGTTAGGGCTGTAGTGATCTGATCCAGTTGGTTAAGAGGATTGTCTCCGGATCACCACCGAAGCGGCAGTGGTTCCGTAGTGGCCGCATCGTGTGAACCCGAGGGTCGCCAACGGTAGCAGCAGGGAAGGCTGTAGTGACCCACATCTGGTGTCGCCAACGGCAGCAGCAGTTAGGGCTGTAGTGGTCTGATCCAGTTGGTTAAGAGGAATGTCTCCGGATCACCATTGAAGCGGCAGTGGTTCCGTAGTGGCCGCTCGTGTGAACCCGAGGGTCGCCAGCGTAGCAGCAGGGTAGGCTGTAGTGACCCACATTCTGTGGTCGCCAGCGTAGCAGCAGTTAGGGCTGTAGTGATCTGATCCAGTTGGTTAAGAGGATTGTCTCCGGATCACCACCGAAGCGGCAGAGGTTCCGTAGTAACTAGCGGTACTGCCCGTAGTTGCCAACATGTGTGTACGGTGTGTGAATGCCTGAACCTTTCGTAAATGATTGCCTCCTCACTGAGTATTTCTCATGTGTTAATTATTTTACAGAAATAATCACGGCGTGAAGGAGGATTCCGCGTGACCGGGTTCGGCCAGGCGACGGTCATCTAGATTTGTTATTATTTTTGTATTAATACTGTATATACCTGTTTGGGTGATAAATGTGTTTTAACATTCTTATTTTCAGCGCTAACATTTAATCGTCATTTATAACATATATATATATATATATATATATATATATATATATATATATATATATATATATATATATATATATTTCTACATAAAGAACAATCGTCGAAGATATCGATATATGATTTTTTCACTATCTCTATATCTCCCTTATCTATGGTAGTCGGGAGGTACATATCAGCGAGAGGTATTATGGTAGCCTAAAAATGTACGTATATTACTTTATATTATTTGTATAGTACATCGTTTAATAGCACGTTTACTTAATTTGCGAGGTGAAAAATAAGGTAATAGTGTCAGCAATAGAATAAAACGATAAATATAAAAAGAAGTTTGTGGTAAGCGAGTTGCTCTACCAGTGATGCACACTCTGCACAACGACAAACTAAACTGAAAATTTATTAGGAAGGATAAATTACCCCTCACCAATGAATTTTTGGTACCTACGAGGAAATTATGTTGTAAACAATTCCCTGAAATTAGGGGTGAAACTGAATACAGTAGGTAATACTCCGAAGTTACGCAATAGGTGGGACCGACAAAAATCGCTTATGTCGATTTCGCGTTAAGTCGGGATACAACTTTATATATAAATACATGTATTACGGCTTTTTTTGTAGAAAATAAAAACGTGCCGGAACGCACATTTTGTGAACTTTTTTATTGAAAAAAATAGAACAGTACATAACATATAATTTGTAAATATATCATTCGCGCAATTTATATTTCCACAATTAAAAAAAAAAACAAAAATAAAATAGTAAACAATAAAAAAAAATTGATAAAATCGGAAATATCTTCGAAAAAAAAGTCTTGTGTATTATATATTTAATTGGGACCAAGGAGTAAAAAACACTAGTTTAGAAAATTCTTTAATAAAAATTATAATTTTATACATAGTACTGGAAAACAATAAGTAGCTAATATTATAATAGTCGCAATGTGTGTAACTGCAATCATGATTTATGCATAAATACTGTTTCACTTTTCATAAACATTTTAAATGTGGTATTAATACGGATTTATAGTAACTTTTTGTTCGCGGCAATATAGGAACAAAATGGTCGGTAATATAGTATTAGTAGTACCGCTACTCCACACTTGGCTACTCGTGGCGCCTGATACCTGCACAACAATTATGAAAATTTCTGTGACTTGTATTGAATTGAATTGTAAGATTGCAATTTTCATTTACGTTTCAAAGAAAAAGTTATAAATGTCTTATTTTTGTCAAACTTTGCCTTGTAACAAAAAACTGTTGTGTTCAAATTTGTTTAAAAAAAATATGTGGATAGAGAGCGCTACCCTACATAACATAACAAAAAATTAAAAAAATTGTTGCTTTTGTTTTTCAAATAGTAATCTTTATCTCAGCTTTTGTGCCAAAAATGACACTATTTTTTTAATTACACAAAATTGTCGTGTTCAATTGTAATTAAATTTTATATGTGGGTCAGTGGGATATTTACACATAACAAAGAAAATCGTTGGTTTGGTTTTTGAGTAATTAATTAAAATTTTAAAAATTAAATATATTTGCCCATATATCTATAATTTTACTGAAACTATCATATATGTCGCATTTTCAATAATAAACATAAACTATCTTCTTCATCATTTTAACAAAAAAAATATAATTTTTATAATTTTGTTAAAATAATTAAATTCATTTGTCAGCGTTCTGACCAACGTTTGAACGCGCGCCACTAGGGGTTCCGTTTAACCTTAAATAAATGTACATGTATGGTATAATATTGATAGCTGCATTATTTAATTAATTTGAATTTTTTAATATTATTTTTTTTCAGTAATTCTATGTAGGTTCAATATTTTATTGTATTTTCTATTTAAATTTTTGGCATACAATATACTTCAAAAATAAATTGTTTATTTTAACTTGGAATTTTTCCTACCTATTTAAGTTGTTTTCGGCTATATCCGAGGTCTATCTACACGTCGAAATAACATCTCAAAAAGACGTCATAACACCGTCTGTAATGAATACAGAATTTATAATTAAAGACCTTGGGAATTTAAAATATTATTTGGGTACCCAATTTGGGACTACTAGTCCAGTCAATATGTACAATAGAACTTGATATCCTTGCAAAAGGTCGGGTAGTTATAATTTTTGGATATGCTGCAAGGACCAAGGCCAGTGACAAGAAACTAATTTCGCAGAACCTAAATCCCTGTGTTACCAGAGTCATAGGAGAAAAAGTTTGAAATTTTCGGCCTTTTTCCGGTTTTTCATCAATTTCTCTATTTCTATATATCGGAGAGTAAAAGTTATTATTTCCAATATTGTAGAATACAGAAATTGCTACAACTTTTGTATTAACGATTTTTTTCTATGGGCTATACTTTTTGAACTACAGAGCAATGAAAGTATCAGAATTTTTGAGAAATGCCAAACACGCACATGTAGAAATATTGACGTATTCCGGATGTCAAGGGTGAAAATTGCCTCCACCCTGCATTTTGTGATGCAAGCAAGCCGTTCGGTTCGGATGTAGCCACCCGGAAATGCCCCGCAGGCACAAGTTATTGCGGGTCGTATACCGCGTTGGCGTGGTTTTCTTAAAGTCGCAGTGGTGCGCAAACCATTGAATCTATAGAGCTGATTTTATTTTATATTAATTGTAATGCTAAGGTTTTCGATAATGCAGTGCAAAAAAGAAGTTGGGTTACTTATAACGAATCCATTTTCTTTTGAACATAACACTTTGTGGTTTTATAGAGAAAATCTTGGCTTCCATTGGCGATTTCGCGAGGACGCTACGTTATACCGGAAAATAATGCTAATAAAAATTGTAGCGCGTTCAAAGAGCTATCGACAGAGATCTCACCGGTGTATCTGTGGCTATTAGCGGACCTTCGACACGGAAGTATCTAAAGGCACGCGTTACAATACATTTTTACTTAAAATATATCTGAATTGACAATAGCTATGACTGAAAATATCCATTTTTTCATTTATCATACTTTCAACTTTATTATACATATATTAGACATAATCGTCTAACTGGATCTTTAGTTTCAAAATTTTTTACATAGCCTGGTGCAAAACGTTACATATGACCTAAGTGACAACCAAGGAATATTTATTTGTATACGAAAATAAATATCCCTTGGTAGGCATATAGGTCGTATATATATATATATATATATATATATATATATATATATATATATATATATATATATATATATATATGTGAGCATTACGTCAACTATTTTGATCATGGATGATTGCGTTACCACCTGGACCTGCGTTTAATAAGAATTATTAATTTGTTTTTGTGTGGTTGTTATGTGGTTGCTTAGGTTACTTAATTAATTAGCATATAAATATAAATGCGTAAGATTAAAGTGGGGCTTCTCTAATCTATTATTGCCCACGATACAGAGCAGTGAATAAAGATATTTGAATTGAATTCGACCAGTATTGTGTTTTCCTGTTTAGCTAACCCTTTCCCACTCTAATTTCCGACATCAGAAGTGGGATTCGCTCACTGAAAGTACCACAAGTGCGTATTTTTGGTCGTGTATTGTAGTGTTGTGGGGTGTTATTAAATTCAGCAACATGGATCAGTTAGTGCAAGTGCTAGCGAATACTTTGAGAGAAATGCAGGAGCATAGCAGTAGAACTGCAACGCCTACTACGTCCATTGAGATTCCCAAGTTTGACCCCACTCACGACGACAAGGGGGCAATTAAGTGGTGTGAAGAAATCGAGAAACTGGGTGTAACATTTAAATGGACAGACTTCGAGCAACTATCTAGGGCTACTAGCGGTCTGATTGGAGAAGTTAGAGAATGGTTCTCTTTGTGGCAAACAGAAACGAAGTCCTGGGAAACATTTAAAAGCGAGATTTGTAATCTTTACCCACCGAAAAGAAATTTGAGTGAAAGGTTTCGAAAAGCTAGCCGATACGTTAGCAGCGATGCCACCACGTACTGTGAGTATGCCGGAAAAAAGATCTCATTAATAAAAGCTTTAAATTTTAATTTGTCAGATGATCAGTTGTTAGAACTTGTAATCGGTGGTATCGTAGATACCCACGTAAAGACAGCCGCCTTTAACAGCAATGTCGGGACAGTTGCTGAATTGTTGGCTCTGCTTAATAATTACAAAATGAATAAACTCGAAAATCTGCTACCGCGTACCCACTTGAAACGGCCCTACCCATTTGACACAACTAATAAGGATGAGAAACGATTCTGCTATCATTGTAAAAAACCGGGACATTTAAGTAGAAATTGTTATGAAACAAGAAACGTAAATTCAAATCGAAAGGATAATTCGAAATTCCTATCTAAAAATCCTGTCTGTGATTTTTGCGGCAAATTTGGCCATCATATTGACAAATGTTTTTTGAAAAATAAGAGGAAAATGTACCTAGTGTTTCAAGAATTAATTATTTTTGTGTTACCTTGGGTAACGATTTTTGCACCCAATTTCAAATACAAAATTTGACCGTGAATTGCCTAATTGATACAGGAGCCGAGTGCAGCTTGCTTTCATATAAAATCGCAAAGAAATTACAGTGCCATCTAGAACCTAGTTTTATCACACTGCAGGGTATTGGAGGCAATTTGATTCCGACCCTTTATAAAACCTCTTTAAATATTGAAAGAAACGGTACAGCTTTTGAAATCCACTTTCATATAGTAGACAGTTCTGTTATGATTCCGGACGCTATCCTGGGTAGAGATTTATTAACTTACAAGGGAGTTAAAATTTGTACGGATTTTAGCGGGACTCGCATCTATTTTGATAGCGATCTCGTACCTGTAATTAAAACAGTTTACCACGTTGCATTTTCTCCAAATTCTATTCACACCCCATTAAAAGGTGATGATCTTCGCTGTTTATTAGATTTGCTTCTAAAATTTAGTGACAATATCACTACAGGAAATTCCGTGACGGCGATAACAACAACCGAATTTGAAATTAAACTGAAAGAAGACAAAATTATTTGTTATAATCCCTACCGTATGGCATTGAGTGAACGAAAAAAGGTTAAGACCATAATTAACGACTTATTGAAAAACAAAATCATTCGGGAAAGTACTTCCCCTTATGCCAGCCCAATTATCCTGGTCTACAAAAAAGACGGAAACATTCCCTTGTGCATAGATTACCGTGCTTTAAATAGCATTACTGTGAGGGATCGATTTCCTTTACCGCGAATCGATGATCAGATCGATCAACTAGGTCGACGCAAGTATTTCACGACATTAGATATGGCGGCCGGTTTCCATCACATACCGGTAGCCAAAAATTCGATAGAAAAAACTGCTTTTGTAACCCCAGACGGACATTATGAATATTTGCGTGTGCCGTTTGGATTATCTAATGCACCAGCAGTTTTCCAGCGTGCAATTTGTAATGCCCTGGGAGATCTAAAGGATAAAGATGCATTAATTTAGTTAGATGACATCCTACCGTCGGAAACTATTTCTGAAGGGATGGAAAAACTGGAACGTATTCTAATCGCTTTATCAAATTCTGGCTTTTCCCTAAATATTAATAAATGTCGATTTTTCGAAACGCAAATTCAATATTTAGGTCAGGAAATTTCTGAAAATGGAATAAAACCCGGGAAAAATAAAGTGGAAGCCCTTTTAAATGCGCCTAACCCAAAGAACGTCAAACAGGTTCGGCAATTCATGGGTTTAGCGGGATATTTTCGTAAATATATTCCCGAATTTGCCTCACGTACAGCTTGCATAACAAAACTCACCAAGAAAAATGAAAAGTTTGTTTGGGGAAACGATCAAGAAATTGCAAAAAATTACATTTGTACTTACCTAAGTAAACGACCATTATTAGTTATTTTCAATCCTAATCTGGATACCGAATTGCATACTGATGCGAGCTCAATTGGTTTTGGTGCCATTTTATTTCAAAAACACGACAAGCAATTAAAAGTAGTTTCGTATTTCTCCAAACGCGCCACAGCAGACGAAAGCAAATTGCATTCATACGAATTAGAAACCTTGGCGGTGTTTTACGCTACCAAACATTTTCGCGTGTATTTATTAGGAATTAGCTTCAAAGTTGTGACCGATTGTAATTCATTAAAATTAACCCAATCTAAAAAGGACTTGCATCCACGAGTTGCTCGATGGTGGTTATATTTGCAATCTTTTAATTTCAATATTGAATACCGTAAAGGTAAATATATACCGCATGTAGATTATTTTAGCAGGAATCCAGTAAATTCACTTCCCCCCGTCGCGATAAATGTAATCTCTACTAATAATTGGCTTAAAGTAAACCAAAATAAGGATCCTGAAACACAAGAAATAAAATTAAAATTAACCGAAGGAAAGTTATAGAAGAATATTTTTGTCAAAATGACATTTGTAAAAGAACTATTAACCAGGTTGAACATTGAGCAACATCTTATTGCCAAAAATTCCCCCCGTGGCAATGGCCAAGTGGAAAGATATGTCTCGACCATACTAGATCTTTTGAGGGTTGAAATCAGTAATAAGTCAGAATGGGCGAGCAGTGTTTCCAAATTACAGAACACATTGAACACTAGCATACAAAAGACGACCGGATGCTCTCCTGTTTATCTTTTGACAGGACATCATAGTAGTAATTCTGATATACAAGCCCTAACGGATCAAATTTCGGAAACAACCAGTGGTAACAATAATTTAGAAAACGATCGTAAACTGACATACGAACGCATGAAACAAAAATCAGATTATTCAAAAACGATGTTCGATAGAACTCGAAGAGTAAATAAAACCATCGAAGTAGGGGACTTTGTCTTTCATCCTTCAGGAAATTCTCATTTGTCAAAATTAGATCAGAGGTACGAGGGTCCATTCGAAGTGCTCCAGCTATTACCCAATGACCGAGCCCTACTGAAAAATTTGAGTTCTAACAGAAGAAGAACCGTTGTCATGGACATGCTTAGAAGTTGGCCTGGCGAATTCTCATCAGAATAAATCGTAAGTAAGTTGACATTTTGTTGCCTGTGTGAGCATTTATCTCCTAAGTATATTTATAATAATAATAATAATAATAATAATAATAATAATAATAATAATATAAAAAAAAATTTTCTAGTTGATGTTGAAAGCCGTAACGCTTTGCATCTAACAATAATTTCAGTAAAAGTTAAGGCCATCACGCTGTGTCTGTGTAAGCCTGAAGTAAAAGTTAAGGCCATCACGCTGTGTCTGTGTAAGCCTGAAGTAAAAGTTAAGGTCATCACGCTGTGTCTGTGTAAGCCTAAAGTAAAAATTAAGGCCATCACGCTGTGTCTGTGTAAGCCTGAAGTAAAAGTTAAGGCCATCACGCTGAGTCTGTAAGCCTGAAGTAAAAGTTAAGGCCATCACGCTGTGTCTGTGTAAGCCTGAAGTAAAAGTTAAGGCCATCACGCTGCGTCTGTGTAAGCCTAAAGTAAAAATTAAGGCCATCACGCTGTGTCTGTGTAAGCCTGAAGTAAAAGTTAAGGCCATCACGCTGTGTCTGTGTAAGCCTGAAGTAAAAGTTAAGGCCATCACGCTGTGTCTGTGTAAGCCTGAATAACTGATTATTTAGAACACGCAGTGTCTGTGTCAGTGCATGCAAATTGTTCCTTATTTACAGATGAAACTTTTCCCGTTAATTCGAGAGCGAATTAATTGTCAGTCTGGCCGTGTGAGCATTACGTCAACTATTTTGATCATGGATGATTGCGTCACCACCTGGACCTGCGTTTAATAAGAATTATTAATTTGTTTTTTTGTGGTTGTTATGTGGTTGCTTAGGTTACTTAATTAATTAGCATATAAATATAAATGCGTAAGATTGTAGTGGGGCTTCTCTATTCTATTATTGCCCACGATACAGAGCAGTGAATAAAGATATTTGAATTGAATTCGACCAGTATTGTGTTTTCCTGTTTAGCTAACCCTTTCCCACTCTAATTTCCGACATGTATATATATATATATATATATATATATATATATATATATATATATATATACAACACAGGTGTCCCATAACTTCAGGTACATATTAGATGGGCATATAGTTCTTAATGTCCTGATTACACGGAACAAAAAGAATTTTTTCAAAATTCAAAAATTAGTTTTTGAGGTTTTAGAAGAAAACAGTTTTGGGACACTGGTTGAATAGGTAGTTTTAATATTAAATATTTCGTTGTATTATATCTAATTAATAAGAAATGTTTGCATAATACAATCATTTCATTAGGTTTGTAGTAGCCGGCCACATAAATTGTATTTCTTATAACAGTTTTGATATTGCTCTTCTGATTATTGTTACAAATATAAATGGTTACAGTAACAGTGAGTTAGTGGATATGCTGCTAATGTATGGCGAAGCAGGGCAAAACTGTAGATTAGCTCAGCGTTATTACGCTGAACGTTTCCCAGAACGACGGCATCCGAATTCTCGCATATTTGTCTCAACGCCTTCGCGACACTGGTTCTTTGCAACCTAATCGGGGAAGAGACGGCGGGGCTCATCGGAGACCAGTAAATGTTGAAAATGCTGTCTTAGATTTGGTACGCAATGACCCAACAATCAGCATAAGGAGAATATCTCGTCAACTACCAGGTGCAGGTGTACCACGGAGAATTTTAAGGAATAAAAATTTACATCCTTATTATTTTCAACGGGTCCATGCGTTAATTGAACCCGATCATTACTCTCGAGCACGGTGTAGTATCTATAGGTGAGTGCACGACGAATTCCAATGCATTACGAAGAATGGCTAACTAACAGTATGCCGCTAGATGTCGGGTTTTGTTGCGACCCGGTTTTTACACAAAATATTTAAAGTATTATATTATTCATATATAACGCATAATATTCTATATTTTCAATCATTACCTTTTATCTTTTGTCAGCTCTATGGATGTATTTTGTACAAATTTCATACAGACACGTTTCTATATTTCCAGTAAAATTATAAAACAACATATGTCAAACGCATTTGACATTGACACCTTTCAATCAGAAGTTTATCTTGGCACCTGTTTCTGTGATTATAGTGTAGCTGGCTGTCGCTAAATTGCACATTTTGGCACCTTAAAAAGACTATATTTCTCTTTATTTGATCCATACCCTGTTGTGCATCTTGTAGAAAAACATTTTCTGTCAAATGGCAACGGGTCGCGTTAGCACCATTTTGTTTCCCAGTTACTTAGCCATGTCAACGCATCTCGTGCTCTCACCTATAGATACTACACCGTGCTCTCGAGTAAGGTTTTGTGAATGGCTTCTAAACCAACATGCTCAGGATGGCAATTTTACGTTAAAAGTAATATTTTCCGACGAAGCGATATTTACTCGCGATGGTATACATAATATTCATAACTGTCACTCCTGGGCCGAAGAAAATCCACATGCTGCTGTCAGGAGTCATTTTCAGCACAGATTTTCACTAAATGTTTGGGCTGGGATGGTAAACGGATCGTTACTGGGACCATATATACTTCCTAACAGAATGTCTGGGAATGATTATTTACAATTTTTGCAGAATAATTTGCCTGAGTTATTAGAAGATATTCCTCTTAATGTACGTCAAAATGCATGGTTTATGCATGACGGTGCGCCGCCACATTTTGCTAGAAATGTCAGACATCATCTTGACAGAGTATTTGAGGACAGGTGGATTGGTCGAGGAGGTCCCGCGTCTTGCCCCCCTAGATCCCCGGATTTCAATCCGTTAGATTTTTATTTCTGGGGTAATTTTAAATCCCTCGTCTATGATAATCAAGAGGCACCTGAAACCCTTGAAGAATTACGGCAACGAGTAGAAAATTGTGCTGAAAGAATTAGACAAGAGAATGCAATTCATCGGGCTTGTACAATTTGTTTTTTTTTTCATTACATACACATCTCCCAAGCTTAATTGGTGTGACAAAGCTTTACGTAATTGCATAAATTAATTTCATTGTTAAATTATTTTATGTAATAGTTATAACTAATTTCACTATTCCAAATATTATAGTATCCAGGGGTACAAAAAATGTTCTTCTTAAGTGAACTACCTTTAATTATAGGAATTTTGAAAAAAATCTTTTTGTTCCGTAATCAGGACATTAAGAACTATATGCCCTTCTTATAGGTACCTGGAGTTATGGGACAGCCTGTATATATATATATATATATATATATATATATATATATATATTTATTTATTTTAAGTGGTACACTATTGCTATCTTGAGAACTATAAGAGCTACAAAGGTGGTTAAATTAGCAAACAATTTCTATTTTACTAGACTATTTAAATAAGTGTAAATTAATTTCTTTCAAATTGTGGGGACCAACTTTGTTATTTCAAGTGGGATCATATATTTTTTATTTATTAGATAGAGAATTTTATTCTGAATTCAGTGATATAATAAATAAAAAATATTATATTAATATGATTAAAATATGACCATAATAAGAGTGCCACGAATGGAAAAAATGAATACATGTTATTATTACATAGAATTAAAATGCCATGAAAGAAATACGTGAATATTTTATGCGCGTTGACATCTCGGTTCACATTTATGATCAATTGACAGACACTCCTTTCTGCCATATATATATATATATATATATATATATATATATATATATATATATATATATATATATATATATATATATATAATATGTATCATTCTCTTGGGCTAATAAACTATTATTATTATTATTATTATTATTATTATTATTATTATTATTATTATTATTATTATTATTATTACCGCGCTAAATTTACTGTTGGTGACCAATCAGAAAGCATAGTGCAAATTTGACGTTTACGTAACCTCAACTGTGCAAGCAGCACTTGCAACTGTGTATAATTAATGTAATTTTTATTTTATACTCTTTTTTTAAAATGGATACTGAATATTAATTGGCTGCTTTAGCCATGGCATTTTTGATATTGAAGCAAAATAAATTAAATAAACGGAGGAAACGACGAAAGTATTCAGTAAGACCGATTAATCGGAGTCGAAAAATAAATGGATTTTTTACAAATATGTTTGTTTTTTTATTTATTACAGAATGTCAGTTCTTTTGTTTAATAAATTACATTGGTCTATCATTGCAATTCAAGATACACGCTAAATGAAACTCACAGCATTACACAGAAACTTGAAAGTTGGGCATCTCTTGCGTATTGTTCATTGGGTTACCTAAAGCATTAAGCATTGCGATGATATAAATGGCCCGTGTTCTAAACATGTGCTTTAACTCCTTACGTTATCTATTGCGTTTGCGTCTCTGTGCTGTAGAGCAAATGTTACATTTTCACAATTATTAAAAAAAAATAATAATAGGTGTACCGAGTACATCATAATATAACTAATTTTCTTATGATGTTAAATGTATTATCGTTTTCTTATAATATTTGGTTTGCAGTGAATGTCTTGTTTCAGTTCAGCGTAATTCACTATTCTTCGATATTGTAAAAAGCTTGTTTTATAAGAAAGTTTTTAATATTTTTGAATGGTTTTTGACTCATATTGTTTTACTTTTTCGGGCATAGTTTATTATATGTATAGATCTAAATTCAATGTACATATTTCATGGGCTTTTGAAGCATGTTAGCAGGTTTGCTTGCGCAATGAGTTTGCAGATCTAGTGTCACAAATCTCCATTTCAAATGAAATTTAATTTGGATTCATATATTTCAAGAAGTGGCGACGCCTACCTTATAACTTGTAATACCAAGATGAAAAATATGTTTTGTCCTTTTACTTTATAATAATAATAATAATAAATATTAATTTTAGAAACAGCATAAATAGTTATAAGCTTCAAGAGAAAATATATTGAAAAAGAAAAATCAAAAGTCCGTAATTAGAATCGAAAAGCGTACAATCACACAACACATCTGCACCTAATGCCGCTTGCCTGCCCGCTCCTAGCCGTTGCTCACATCGAGATCGTTGGAGATAACAAGAATGTATGTTATTCTCTCTGTCTGTCACAGCGGCAGACCATTAGGGTGACTGCGCTGTGGGATTCAAGTTGCACTTGAACAAAAATGGATGTTGTATAAATATCGGATCAAAAATATTGGTATTTTAAAACATCGATATTTACAAACAATATGAACTGATTTCCTACTTTTCACTTTTGAAAATATAATAAAGTGAGCTTTCATATTTTGTAAAAGTGGAATCTTTAGACCAAATAAAAAATAAAATTATTATTATTATTATTATTATTATTATTATTATTATGCTTTCATATTTTAAAGTTAATAAAAAAAACAACAACAATGTCGGTACCTATAATAAATCTATAAACTTATTTTATTAAAAATTAAATGTAGTCACTAACCACTGAATTTAAAACACATCAGAATCGCAACTAAACAGAAATAAATATTTTGATAACCGTTTCCCTTTTATTTTATTTCTTTGCATACTCAGTTATGGTGGCAGTATTTTCTCCAAACTAGGGTGGACATATAAACTGTGACGAAACATATGTAAGTAAAGGAAGGACACAGGAGAGTAGCGTGTCTATGAATAACAATTCTTGACATATTAGGAATGTATTTTTGAAAACATCGAGAGCAAATATCGAAAACAAATATCTACGTCGATCGATATTATCGAAAAAGATAAAATATCGAAAGTTAAACATCGATTTTTCTCAAACATCGATGTATCGTGCGCATCCCTAGTTGCACTATCCTGATCGTATGGTTTAGTTTATGTTGTATACTTGCAATTATTGATACATTTATTATGAAATAAATAATTCTATTGCATACATAAACTCTTCTACCGTTATATTTAGGGTTTGTCTATTATCGAGTACAATATTGGTTTTTGATTCCTGCTTTTTACACATATTTTTGCTTATGTCTTTGGTTCGTTTCTTTTTTCTTAGTATTCTATACGCTCTCGTACTAGTATTTTCTTGGTTTTTGTTGATTGTTATTAATTGATTAAAGAATTTTAAAAAAAAGTAGAAATGATTTTATAATGCTGTGAGCCAATGTGCAAAAGCATGGCCAAATTTGCTAACACTAGCGTCTCATTACTCTCATTATTATAATAAAAAAACTAACTAAACATTGGTTTATAATAGTATTGTAATTAGTCAATATAATATTTTGGAGATGGGATATGTGACGCTATCATGGTAGGATCGTGGAAGAAGACAGATAGACTGGGATGGAAAAAGGTAGTTATAGACCAGCGTCGTGATTATGTTGTGGCATGTGGCAAGACGACAGGTGGCTATAACTATCAATTTTCCTCTCACTCTACATATCCTTTCCCCAAATTTTTAATAATAATTGTTTTCTCATAAACTACAAATAATTAATCGATTGAAAAAATATACGGGTATTTATTTTTTGTCTAGTATTATAATATTATGTATGTTAAAATCAATTTTAGAAAAGTAGCATATAAAATTTCTATTTTATTTATTTATACAAGCTACAAAAGAAAATGTACTTTCGCCTGTGCAGCACAGTTGTACAGTCGCACCCCTTGACCCCTGCCCCTAGATCCAAATACGTGCCCTGCGTATAGGACTGGGAGCAGGTAGCCTATCGTTCCTCCCTGGCTCCCTGCTCTAGCCTTAGCCTTTCGCCGTACTTGTCCGTAGCTTTGCCTTAAGAAATTCAATGCTGAGTATGAAACAGATGATTAGCACTTTCATTATTATTGCTATTATCATTAGAAAAATAATTTCTTAATATCCAATATTAATTGAAACATAACGGGTGTCTACTTTTTTTCTCGAACAGGAAATTTAATGTTAAAATTTGTGCATGGATGAGTATCCAGTTTGTTAAATTATTTCGTATGTACAAGTTAGAAGCAAAAGAAAATATGCGAATTAAGGCAATAATTAGAGTACCATGACAAATAAGACAATAATATTTTTTTTTCTTTGAGCGTATTACTATATTCATATGCTACTGTACACACACTATAGAAGATATTCATTGTCATAATAGTACAAAAATGTTATTATTGTACTAGTAAAAAAATGTTAGCGTGCGTGCTACGGCACAGCAACACAGATCATATTGAAAATTGTTATTTGCCAATTGTATCGTTTTTGGTTTGTAAAGTACTGTACATAGCCAGCTTTGGCTGAAATTGCAAATTCTACAATTAAAAAAATTTCAGAAAAATGTCAAAACTTATTTGAAACACTTGAAGAAAAATTAGTATATGTCATTCGGAGTAAAACGCCCTTTTTGTATTTTACCCAGCTTGCCTGACCTTGGCACTTGGCTAGCGCCTCGGCCGCAATAACTGAATTCAACACATAAAGGCCGCTTTCTTCTCCTAATAATATACAAATGTTTGTTGTTTCTGATATATCTGACATTTTTTAAATTTTATTATTATTAGAATAATAGGAAGATTTAATCTAGAAGTAAAAAATTAATCACAAATTCTAATAAAAACAATATCAAATGAAGTATGTCAGAAACATCAAACATATATTATTGTCTTATTTTTCAAGGCACTTTGATAATTACCTTAATTCGTGCATTTTCTTTTGCTTGTAACTCGTACATAAGAAACAATTTAAGAACAAATTTGATATTCATCGATGCACATTTTTCTTTATTACACAATTGTTATAAAATTGATAGATAAAGCGATATCACCAAATTAAAATTTTAACAAGAAGAATACACTTCGTATATACTTGCTGTACGCATTTTTCCCTTAATTTTTTTATTATTGCTTATTTTGTCGCCTACCCTGTTCTCCGACCCATAAGTCGTCATTATTGCTATATTCACAAAATAACTTTATTATTTAAATTTGCATTTTATCCACGAATAGATAGAACACAAAATTCGTAATCGAATAAGTTATTTTCCAAAAGGATATTTTTACTTTCCTAACGTCCGATTTTTTTTGCAACATACAAGCGCTTGGCGCTCCCAGTCCTACAGAATAGCAGAATATTGTCATTCGCCTGCATTCGCCTCTCGCTGTAACGTCACGAAGTAGGAAGTAAGCATAAACAAGCCTATACCTACAATAATTAATAAAAAAATTTGTTTTAATGAAAATGATTATTGGGAACTATAATTTTTTTGTATTTTGTAGGAACAATAACAATACCAATTTCTTTGAAAATTTAAAAAAAATTACTGCGTATTTTTAAGTAAAATATCGGCGTATAAATTTAATATATAAAGCTAAATTAAACGTATGTAGTTGTTATTCACTTCAATTTTTCAATTTTCCACGGAGTCACCGATTGCATTATAGTTTATTTATCCACCGCTAGGTCTACTCATAGCGTCACTGACTTATACTTTACGAAAATACTTACCGAATTTGATTTAATTACAAATATCTTCTGTATTAAACGATCAATATTTAAAATACTAGCCTGAAATATGTAGAAATGTGTACAGTACGTAACAGTAATTTTTTTTTTAGAAATAGCACTTCACACACTTACGAACAAAAAAATTAAACATTTTATTTTTTTAAGTATGTTCTCGAAGTTTAATTTTCGATTTTTTTTTATATGTTATGTATAACAATATTCTTCAAAACATATTAAAGTACGAACAAAATTGTAGGTTTAGTATAGAAAGAAAAGCATTAAAATGTGTGAAAAAAGTAGGTTTTTGGATTTTTAAAATTGTTCCCGAAGGTCGTTTTTCTTAATTTTCACATATTTTTTTCCTTATCCTGTTATAAATGTTTAGTGCAAATTTAATCAAAAAAATACGTTTTGAACTGGAGATATATTAAAAATAATATTTAAAATATTATTTTGGTTTAATAAATAAATACAAATATTATTTAAACTATTTTATTTTCATGACAAATTGTTCCTTTATTTGCGTATAGAAAAAAATCATATTACATTACACAATTTTAAATAAAAAATGAAAAACCATTTTAATAAGCTTGAATTTCGCGCGCTGGGGTTATCATTTCTCCTTAAGACAAATTATTTGGAAATCTAAAACTTATTTTCATAAATTTTGTTTTTATATAAGAATATTATTAATTTTTATATCATACAAAATAATGTTTAATACTTGAACTTTGAACCTTAAAAGTACAAAAATAAAGAAACTTGCAATGAATCTGATAAAAAAATGACAATACCGAATACCACCACATAAAAATAAATAGATCTGTCTGTGTTAAATAGGATTACTCTAGTAAAAATTATATCACCTGACATGTGTTTGTTGTTTGAGGCTTAAACATATGACTGGCAGTATTTGCTAAAAATTTTAGTCACACTAACTAATTACAATGGCTACCATTTAAAAATATATTGATATGAGTATGTCTAAAAAACTACTGAATTAAGATTTATGATTACCAGTTATGACTGGTAGTATTTACTCAAAATTTTAGTCACCCTAACTAACTAATTACCATGGCTATTATTTAAAAATATATTGGTATGACCAAAAACAAGTGAAGTTATACTACTAACCTTCAATATTTTTTAAATATAATGTTGCAATTTGAATGTCTGTCAGCTATTATCACATTGTAAGATATTGAATTTATTTGATGTATGTAGGTAAAATCGAATATTGTAAACTACTCACATCACAGACATGTTGACAGATAACATAGGCACTGTAAAATCTAGCCAGCATGTGACGTCATCGGCCAGCAGCGTTTCAAACGCAGTATAATGTTTTCATGCGTTTAAAAAAAATTGGAAACATATTTAAACATTTAAGTAGTGTTTTCATAAATGGTTTATGATATATTTTAGTGTAATAGTGTTATTCTTTTCATTACGGTGGAAACCTTTATTATTAAATTTATAGGGTGAAAATAATAGATGTGACAAATGAAACAAATAATAACGCAATTATTGATTATAATATGTTATTCTCATTATTAATATCCTAATTTAATATAATACTAAAAATTTCATTCGGTCCAATCAATATTAATACTTTTATATGGCCATCTGGACGTCATAGTAGCGGCTAGCGCCAGTTACTAACTAGGCAATGGCAGAATCAAAACGAAATGTTTGAGTGCTGACAAAATTAAACATATAAATAAAAATAAACTTAAAAAGAAATATTTGATAATACTTAACCCTATAGTAGTCACGCACGGTCTGTGACATCCGATGCGAAAATTATTTTGAATAATATTGTAACGTTTTTATTTATTTGGGTGAAGTGTAATCAAGGAATTATTATTAATTAAAATAGATGTTTATTAAAACGATAAATAAACATTTAAAAGATAATTACAATAACGATTACTAATATTAAACAAATATTAAATACTAATTTAAGACTACGAATATAATTAATTAAACACTAACAATATTTATTTATTTATTTATTTAAACAATTAACACTACTATTTATTTACACGATATTACTGATTATTTATTTCCAATATTTATGTCACTTTACATTCAACTGTCCGACCTTCACAGCGTCTATATACTCAACTGAAAACAGCGTCTGTATATTCAACTGCCCGAACAGAATTCATTCCTTTCACCTCACTGTCTGTCTATTTATGTTTATTAAAACGATAAATAAACATTTAAAAGATAATTGCAATAACGATTACTAACATTAAACAAATATTAAATACTAATTTAAGACTACGAATATAATTAATTAAACACTAACACTATTTATTTATTTATTTAAACAATTAACACTACTATTTATTTTCACGATATTACTGATTATTTATTTCCAATATTTATGTCACTTTACATTCAACTGTCCGACCTTCACAGCGTCTATATACTCAACTGAAAACAGCGTCTGTATATTCAACTGCCCGAACAGAATTCATTCCTTTCACCTCACTGTCTGTCTATTTATGTAACTAACAGTCTAACTTCCACAGCCTCAGTATCACCCGACTGTCCGTATGCCACAACTCTTCAACACCACAGTCGAGTAACCACTTCCACTTGCCGTTACTGTCTCCATATACCTACCTTCATAATACTCAAAACTACCGAGTATTCGCTTACATAGCTATCCCCATATACCAGTAACTTGCCGAGTACTCCACTCGACACCAAACTGCATACGCTTACGACGATACTGATGACTCCTTACTTCCTATGTAACTGTCCTTCTGACGGACGAACACTCTATGTGACTCTCTTCGCACACACGAATGTCTCTTAGGTATATAGTGGCTTTTAACATCTTCTGGAACATTCCCGTGACGTCTCGACAATGTGCGGGTAATTACGCTTGTCTCCCCTTGTTTACCTAACTGCCCGCCTCACGTCACCCGCCTATCAAGATCTGAATTACCGATCGCCTACCTAGGCTCCTCCTTCCTACTAGAATGCTTTTATTCATAGACGTCGGCTCGCACGCGGCGGCCGGGGGCTCACGGACCAAATGTTGTAGGTACTCTCACGTTACAATATCAAACTTCGCGGTTTAAATAACCTATCTGTCCAAATACCTTCCTAACTATTATACCCGCTCTCCAGTGCTTGCTTTCATTTATTTGTGTTCAGTAGTATTACTGTATAACGGTTGACCGCTTCGCTCGCTTCTAACCAATATGTGCACTCTGTGTCGGCCCCTTTGATCTTTTGAAACCTCTTCGCGCAGCCTGCCCACTGGCGTCGTATACCGGGATATTTAACTAAACGGTAAATATTCAATAATTGAGTAGATAAGTTAGGAAAATCTTTCCCTTAATATTGTAACGTGGAACGCCCGCCGTCGTCGCCACTGTAAGCGAGTGTCTATTTAGAGCGGTGACGTAATCGCGCTAGTAGCCGGGCGTCGTAAGCAAACAGGTCGCAACGTGTTTAATTACTTCCGGTCGCCTGAACTTATTGTGTTCATTGTTATTATGCGGTCGAACATTCTGGGCTTTTCTAGAAAATATTGGCTGCTGTATATAAGGGGCGTAGCTATGCTCGAGGGACACAGTTAGTGACATACAGAGTCATAGAGAATAAAGTTTTAGTGAAAAGCACAGCAGTATCGTAGTGAGCCAAGTGAGCGTATGCAGTTGGTGTAGAGTAGGTACTCGGGAAGTTACTGGTATATTGGGATAGCTGTGGATGTGAATACTCGGTAGTGTTGACGAGTATTGAGAAGCTATAGTGTGCAAGGACAGTAACGGCGAGTCGAGAAGATACTGGTATACTGGAATAGCTGTTAAAGCGAATACTCGATAGTGTTGAAGAGTATTGGAAAGCTAGGTATACGGGGACAGTAACGACAAGTGGAAGCGAATTCGGCAGTGGTATTGAAGAATTGTGGCATAGGGAGAGTCGGTGATACTGAGGCTGTGGAAGTTAGACAGAGAGTTACATATATAGACAGATAGTGTTGTGAAAGAGGTGACTTCTGTCCGAGCAGTTGAATATACAGACGCTGTTGAGTCAGTTGAGTATATAGACGCTGTGTAGCTCGGTAGGCGGACAGTTGAACATAATATAAGTATATAGTGATATAAATATAGTAATATAAATACCGCGTAAACAGTCTACAAGAGTCTGCAATAGACCGGCAGTCTAAGATTGGAACGCATAGTGAAATAAATAGTTAGTAATATTGTGGAAATAAATAGTAGTGTTAATTGGTTAAATAAATAGTGTTAGTGCTATCTAGTTACTTATAGTTTTAGTCGTAATTAGTTTTTAATAATTGTTTAATATTAGTAATAGTAACTTTCATTATAGTTTAATAAACACTTAATTTTAATTAATAATAATTGTCTAATATTGACACTTCACCCAAATAAATAAAAACGTTACAATATGTATTGTAATAATAATTACACTTTGTGCAATAAATAAAAAAAATATACCTATAAAAATAGCTATATATGATAAAAGTATAAAATGTTATTTCACTTCAAGCGACTAAGGTCAAATTTTCTGATCTCAATAAAACCAGTGAGTGCCCATACTGGTTAGAAGCGACCAAAGCGGTCAACCGCTATACTGTAGTAGTACCCTACATATGGTACAATCCGGGATGACACACCGGCGTGAATACTAGCGTACCATTTGTAACTCAAGTACTTTGAAAAATTTGCCTAAAAAAATCAAAATACGAATTGCAAGAAATATGTAAAATACGAGTAGAAGTGAACGTACCACTATACAAAAATATACACGCTCGATGTGTTTAGACACCTTAAAAGCCAACAGAAAAACGAAATTTTCCTGTTGTCGGTGCAATACCTCCATGTGCTTGCAACATATCGCAGACATCTGTCGGAATTGTATAGAAAATAGGGAATAAAATGAATAGTTCAACTTATTCATGTATTTTTTTTTATCTCTGTGTATCCTAATATTTTAATTTAAGTTACTTTTCTGAATTTTATTTTCCTTTTTTTGATAGTTAAAACTTTACCTTAATTCATTTCATTTTTTGTTGTTTGGAATATATGAACATAAGTAGATAAATTATATCGCTGAAAAAGTTTTCTTTTCATTGTTGTAACTTTCCACTATTCTACGGCGCCAACAAATGAAATTGTAACTTTGACATCATAATTTGAAGAAGCTTAAAAAAAGGGACATGAGAAATTGCGAACGGAAATCCAGTTTTATTTTATACTTGGAAGTTATTTACAAAAATAAAAAACTGCTGAATTTTAATTTTCGCGCCCCTATTTTTTTCAGGATATACAATACACCGAATAATGGCCTCCTAATGGGACAACTTTTGTCTAAATTAACCTACTATCTGTTTTAGATCTCATGATCCCAATTTTGGACATATAATCTTGGACACGCACTTAATAGATGATTAATCATAATCTATTTTTGAGTATTTTTTGCATGACTTGTTCAACGTATCTTTGTTGATGTCCTCTTTAGGTGTAAAAAAACAATCACAATGTTCAGGTCCTACAGCGTGTTGAATAATATATGTATTGAAGTTGTGTTGTCACAACAGTAGATGTTTATCAATACACGTGTAGCTGTTTTTGGTTATTATGGCTGTTAAAAAATGATATAATGAAATTCGTAACTGCTGAACGGGTTTTTAATTCAATTGTATTGTTATTGTCTTGCAAAACATTGACATTAATAAATATTATATTATTTTTGCATAATTCTGTTTTTTGTCGTTCTCTTCTGAACAAAACGATATCGCCTTAGAACGTCTTTTGTCCAAAAATCATTGTTGATTACTACTTACTATTAAGGCCTATTTATAAAAACACAACGCACGATGTGTACTTAGATCATATAGCTTACGAACTAGATGTAAGAAACCCTCAAACCCTATGCTACACAATGCATTTTTAGGGAGTAAGAAAGATAGATTTACACATTGTCGTATGTAGGAGAAAGAAATAGAACTTTTCATAGCGCGAGGTAATTGCGCAAACGCCAATATATAGCATAGACGTACCTATACTTTTTTCATTTTTATTCCGCACTACACAAATCGCGCATAAATGATTGTTCAATCTGCTTTACCCGACGTCTCGACACAGATTAAAAGAAATTGAAACTCCCGTATATAAGCTTCACGCGCTATGCCTGTGAAGAAGACAGTCAGCAGTGCCCCGTGACACAATGCTCGCGCTATGTATACATCTATCTCTCTCACTCTTATGCGTTCCCAACTCCTTACATCTACCTACAGTCCATTTTTTAAAGAATGCAGTAACTAGAAATCTGATTTACACTATGACAAATGGTCAATCTAGTTACAAAATTTGGCGCTAAATTCAAATATAGTTACTTGAAATATTAAGTCATGTAATTACATTTGAATATAAAATTGGTAATTTCGTAATGGTAATTATTAAAATATTACAGCAAAATGAAGAAAAATGTCAAATTTACTTTTGAAATTAGTAATTTAAAATAAGAATTTGATTAAGTTATAATTATTTTTAAAGCCTAATGAAAACACATATTTAAATTTATTGCATAAAACTGCATTTGAAAAAGTAATAATTGTACAAAGATGGTAATAATAATAATAAAAGAATTATCTTATACAATTAAAATGGATTTATTTGAAACATCAAGAAATTAACAAAAGTTTGCAAATCAGTTAATTTAAATAATTTACAATTATCGTGATAACAGTAGAGAATGTAAAGAAGCGAAGCTTAAAACAACACAGTAAATTGTTTGTCAACAGTTTTTAACAATTTGTTACATGAAAATCATCCTTGTGGCACAATCTCCATAGTAATCTTCCGATAATTTTGAATACAAATCTTCGCGGATTCTTTTCTTTTTTGGTGATGAAACTTGTCCTGTTTTATCCATTTTCGCAACAATTTTGTACATAGATCTTTCAGAGATTCCAACAGCTGCTGCAGTGAGTGCCACAACTTTAGATTTTGTTGCACCCTTACTTTTATGGGCCAATAACTGTTGTAGACCATTACCTAATGTCCACTTTTTAAAAGTTTTTCCTTCGGAATTTTCTTTATACCTTTGGAAGTACTGGGCACCTCGTTGTCAGCCATGGTAATATAAAAATAAAAATTACACGTCAGTGCACACTTTCTTCAATTAGATAAAACAACAAAACCAGAAAGAACGAATACCTATTATTGTTTGTATTAAAAATACAGATTAAATACACCAAATGGCAACTATAAAAATAAAATGCAAACACATAAATGGAGAAAAACGCAAATAATCAAAATGATACAAACAGATCAGTTGACAATTGAGAATACACACGGCAGCCATTAACAACTGACAGCTCAACATGCATTGGCGTACAAACAATAATATTAGCCGTATTATAATTTAACGTTCTATTATAATATATTTTATCATATTATATTATTATATTATATTATATTATATTATATTATATTATATTATACTATACTATACTATACTATACTATACTATACTATACTATACTATATTATATTATATTATATTATATTATATTATATTATATTATATTATATTATACTATACTATACTATACTATACTATACTATACTATACTATACTATATTATATTATATTATATTATATTATATTATACTATACTATACTATACTATACTATACTATACTATACTATACTATACTATACTATACTATACTATACTATACTATACTATACTATACTATACTATACTATACTATACTATACTATACTATACTATACTATATTATATTATACTATACTATACTATACTATACTATACTATACTATACTATACTATACTATACTATACTATACTATACTATACTATACTATATTATATTATATTATACTATACTATACTATACTATACTATATTATACTATATTATATTATATTATATTATACTATACTATACTATATTATATTATATTATACTATACTATACTATATTATATTTATATTTATATTTATATTTATATTTATATTTATATTTATATTTATATTTATATTTATATTTATATTTATATTTATATTTATATTTATATTTATATTTATATTTATATTTATATTTATATTTATATTTATATTTATATTTATATTTATATTTATATTTATATTTATATTTATATTTATATTTATATTTATATTTATATTTATATTTATATTTATATTTATATTTATATTTATATTTATATTTATATTTATATTTATATTTATATTTATATTTATATTTATATTTATATTTATATTTATATTTATATTTATATTTATATTTATATTTATATTTATATTTATATTTATATTTATATTTATATTTATATTTATATTTATATTTATATTTATATTTATATTTATATTTATATTTATATTTATATTTATATTTATATTTATATTTATATTTATATTTATATTTATATTTATATTTATATTTATATTTATATTTATATTTATATTTATATTTATATTTATATTTATATTTATATTTATATTTATATTTATATTTATATTTATATTTATATTTATATTTATATTTATATTTATATTTATATTTATATTTATATTTATATTTATATTTATATTTATATTTATATTTATATTTATATTTATATTTATATTTATATTTATATTTATATTTATATTTATATTTATATTTATATTTATATTTATATTTATATTTATATTTATATTTATATTTATATTTATATTTATATTTATATTTATATTTATATTTATATTTATATTTATATTTATATTTATATTTATATTTATATTTATATTTATATTTATATTTATATTTATATTTATATTTATATTTATATTTATATTTATATTTATATTTATATTTATATTTATATTTATATTTATATTTATATTTATATTTATATTTATATTTATATTTATATTTATATTTATATTTATATTTATATTTATATTTATATTTATATTTATATTTATATTTATATTTATATTTATATTTATATTTATATTTATATTTATATTTATATTTATATTTATATTTATATTTATATTTATATTTATATTTATATTTATATTTATATTTATATTTATATTTATATTTATATTTATATTTATATTTATATTTATATTTATATTTATATTTATATTTATATTTATATTTATATTTATATTTATATTTATATTTATATTTATATTTATATTTATATTTATATTTATATTTATATTTATATTTATATTTATATTTATATTTATATTTATATTTATATTTATATTTATATTTATATTTATATTTATATTTATATTTATATTTATATTTATATTTATATTTATATTTATATTTATATTTATATTTATATTTATATTTATATTTATATTTATATTTATATTTATATTTATATTTATATTTATATTTATATTTATATTTATATTTATATTTATATTTATATTTATATTTATATTTATATTTATATTTATATTTATATTTATATTTATATTTATATTTATATTTATATTTATATTTATATTTATATTTATATTTATATTTATATTTATATTTATATTTATATTTATATTTATATTTATATTTATATTTATATTTATATTTATATTTATATTTATATTTATATTTATATTTATATTTATATTTATATTTATATTTATATTTATATTTATATTTATATTTATATTTATATTTATATTTATATTTATATTTATATTTATATTTATATTTATATTTATATTTATATTTATATTTATATTTATATTTATATTTATATTTATATTTATATTTATATTTATATTTATATTTATATTTATATTTATATTTATATTTATATTTATATTTATATTTATATTTATATTTATATTTATATTTATATTTATATTTATATTTATATTTATATTTATATTTATATTTATATTTATATTTATATTTATATTTATATTTATATTTATATTTATATTTATATTTATATTTATATTTATATTTATATTTATATTTATATTTATATTTATATTTATATTTATATTTATATTTATATTTATATTTATATTTATATTTATATTTATATTTATATTTATATTTATATTTATATTTATATTTATATTTATATTTATATTTATATTTATATTTATATTTATATTTATATTTATATTTATATTTATATTTATATTTATATTTATATTTATATTTATATTTATATTTATATTTATATTTATATTTATATTTATATTTATATTTATATTTATATTTATATTTATATTTATATTTATATTTATATTTATATTTATATTTATATTTATATTTATATTTATATTTATATTTATATTTATATTTATATTTATATTTATATTTATATTTATATTTATATTTATATTTATATTTATATTTATATTTATATTTATATTTATATTTATATTTATATTTATATTTATATTTATATTTATATTTATATTTATATTTATATTTATATTTATATTTATATTTATATTTATATTTATATTTATATTTATATTTATATTTATATTTATATTTATATTTATATTTATATTTATATTTATATTTATATTTATATTTATATTTATATTTATATTTATATTTATATTTATATTTATATTTATATTTATATTTATATTTATATTTATATTTATATTTATATTTATATTTATATTTATATTTATATTTATATTTATATTTATATTTATATTTATATTTATATTTATATTTATATTTATATTTATATTTATATTTATATTTATATTTATATTTATATTTATATTTATATTTATATTTATATTTATATTTATATTTATATTTATATTTATATTTATATTTATATTTATATTTATATTTATATTTATATTTATATTTATATTTATATTTATATTTATATTTATATTTATATTTATATTTATATTTATATTTATATTTATATTTATATTTATATTTATATTTATATTTATATTTATATTTATATTTATATTTATATTTATATTTATATTTATATTTATATTTATATTTATATTTATATTTATATTTATATTTATATTTATATTTATATTTATATTTATATTTATATTTATATTTATATTTATATTTATATTTATATTTATATTTATATTTATATTTATATTTATATTTATATTTATATTTATATTTATATTTATATTTATATTTATATTTATATTTATATTTATATTTATATTTATATTTATATTTATATTTATATTTATATTTATATTTATATTTATATTTATATTTATATTTATATTTATATTTATATTTATATTTATATTTATATTTATATTTATATTTATATTTATATTTATATTTATATTTATATTTATATTTATATTTATATTTATATTTATATTTATATTTATATTTATATTTATATTTATATTTATATTTATATTTATATTTATATTTATATTTATATTTATATTTATATTTATATTTATATTTATATTTATATTTATATTTATATTTATATTTATATTTATATTTATATTTATATTTATATTTATATTTATATTTATATTTATATTTATATTTATATTTATATTTATATTTATATTTATATTTATATTTATATTTATATTTATATTTATATTTATATTTATATTTATATTTATATTTATATTTATATTTATATTTATATTTATATTTATATTTATATTTATATTTATATTTATATTTATATTTATATTTATATTTATATTTATATTTATATTTATATTTATATTTATATTTATATTTATATTTATATTTATATTTATATTTATATTTATATTTATATTTATATTTATATTTATATTTATATTTATATTTATATTTATATTTATATTTATATTTATATTTATATTTATATTTATATTTATATTTATATTTATATTTATATTTATATTTATATTTATATTTATATTTATATTTATATTTATATTTATATTTATATTTATATTTATATTTATATTTATATTTATATTTATATTTATATTTATATTTATATTTATATTTATATTTATATTTATATTTATATTTATATTTATATTTATATTTATATTTATATTTATATTTATATTTATATTTATATTTATATTTATATTTATATTTATATTTATATTTATATTTATATTTATATTTATATTTATATTTATATTTATATTTATATTTATATTTATATTTATATTTATATTTATATTTATATTTATATTTATATTTATATTTATATTTATATTTATATTTATATTTATATTTATATTTATATTTATATTTATATTTATATTTATATTTATATTTATATTTATATTTATATTTATATTTATATTTATATTTATATTTATATTTATATTTATATTTATATTTATATTTATATTTATATTTATATTTATATTTATATTTATATTTATATTTATATTTATATTTATATTTATATTTATATTTATATTTATATTTATATTTATATTTATATTTATATTTATATTTATATTTATATTTATATTTATATTTATATTTATATTTATATTTATATTTATATTTATATTTATATTTATATTTATATTTATATTTATATTTATATTTATATTTATATTTATATTTATATTTATATTTATATTTATATTTATATTTATATTTATATTTATATTTATATTTATATTTATATTTATATTTATATTTATATTTATATTTATATTTATATTTATATTTATATTTATATTTATATTTATATTTATATTTATATTTATATTTATATTTATATTTATATTTATATTTATATTTATATTTATATTTATATTTATATTTATATTTATATTTATATTTATATTTATATTTATATTTATATTTATATTTATATTTATATTTATATTTATATTTATATTTATATTTATATTTATATTTATATTTATATTTATATTTATATTTATATTTATATTTATATTTATATTTATATTTATATTTATATTTATATTTATATTTATATTTATATTTATATTTATATTTATATTTATATTTATATTTATATTTATATTTATATTTATATTTATATTTATATTTATATTTATATTTATATTTATATTTATATTTATATTTATATTTATATTTATATTTATATTTATATTTATATTTATATTTATATTTATATTTATATTTATATTTATATTTATATTTATATTTATATTTATATTTATATTTATATTTATATTTATATTTATATTTATATTTATATTTATATTTATATTTATATTTATATTTATATTTATATTTATATTTATATTTATATTTATATTTATATTTATATTTATATTTATATTTATATTTATATTTATATTTATATTTATATTTATATTTATATTTATATTTATATTTATATTTATATTTATATTTATATTTATATTTATATTTATATTTATATTTATATTTATATTTATATTTATATTTATATTTATATTTATATTTATATTTATATTTATATTTATATTTATATTTATATTTATATTTATATTTATATTTATATTTATATTTATATTTATATTTATATTTATATTTATATTTATATTTATATTTATATTTATATTTATATTTATATTTATATTTATATTTATATTTATATTTATATTTATATTTATATTTATATTTATATTTATATTTATATTTATATTTATATTTATATTTATATTTATATTTATATTTATATTTATATTTATATTTATATTTATATTTATATTTATATTTATATTTATATTTATATTTATATTTATATTTATATTTATATTTATATTTATATTTATATTTATATTTATATTTATATTTATATTTATATTTATATTTATATTTATATTTATATTTATATTTATATTTATATTTATATTTATATTTATATTTATATTTATATTTATATTTATATTTATATTTATATTTATATTTATATTTATATTTATATTTATATTTATATTTATATTTATATTTATATTTATATTTATATTTATATTTATATTTATATTTATATTTATATTTATATTTATATTTATATTTATATTTATATTTATATTTATATTTATATTTATATTTATATTTATATTTATATTTATATTTATATTTATATTTATATTTATATTTATATTTATATTTATATTTATATTTATATTTATATTTATATTTATATTTATATTTATATTTATATTTATATTTATATTTATATTTATATTTATATTTATATTTATATTTATATTTATATTTATATTTATATTTATATTTATATTTATATTTATATTTATATTTATATTTATATTTATATTTATATTTATATTTATATTTATATTTATATTTATATTTATATTTATATTTATATTTATATTTATATTTATATTTATATTTATATTTATATTTATATTTATATTTATATTTATATTTATATTTATATTTATATTTATATTTATATTTATATTTATATTTATATTTATATTTATATTTATATTTATATTTATATTTATATTTATATTTATATTTATATTTATATTTATATTTATATTTATATTTATATTTATATTTATATTTATATTTATATTTATATTTATATTTATATTTATATTTATATTTATATTTATATTTATATTTATATTTATATTTATATTTATATTTATATTTATATTTATATTTATATTTATATTTATATTTATATTTATATTTATATTTATATTTATATTTATATTTATATTTATATTTATATTTATATTTATATTTATATTTATATTTATATTTATATTTATATTTATATTTATATTTATATTTATATTTATATTTATATTTATATTTATATTTATATTTATATTTATATTTATATTTATATTTATATTTATATTTATATTTATATTTATATTTATATTTATATTTATATTTATATTTATATTTATATTTATATTTATATTTATATTTATATTTATATTTATATTTATATTTATATTTATATTTATATTTATATTTATATTTATATTTATATTTATATTTATATTTATATTTATATTTATATTTATATTTATATTTATATTTATATTTATATTTATATTTATATTTATATTTATATTTATATTTATATTTATATTTATATTTATATTTATATTTATATTTATATTTATATTTATATTTATATTTATATTTATATTTATATTTATATTTATATTTATATTTATATTTATATTTATATTTATATTTATATTTATATTTATATTTATATTTATATTTATATTTATATTTATATTTATATTTATATTTATATTTATATTTATATTTATATTTATATTTATATTTATATTTATATTTATATTTATATTTATATTTATATTTATATTTATATTTATATTTATATTTATATTTATATTTATATTTATATTTATATTTATATTTATATTTATATTTATATTTATATTTATATTTATATTTATATTTATATTTATATTTATATTTATATTTATATTTATATTTATATTTATATTTATATTTATATTTATATTTATATTTATATTTATATTTATATTTATATTTATATTTATATTTATATTTATATTTATATTTATATTTATATTTATATTTATATTTATATTTATATTTATATTTATATTTATATTTATATTTATATTTATATTTATATTTATATTTATATTTATATTTATATTTATATTTATATTTATATTTATATTTATATTTATATTTATATTTATATTTATATTATATATTTAGAAATTATTCGTAGTATTATATTCATTTAATTAAATATCGACAAATTCTACGCCAATGACTACAAATGTATGTGAAAAGAGAGAGATGAGTAGAGAAAAAATTGAGATGGAGAAATAAATATCGTCGGTGTAAACTTCTCCTCGATTTAAGCCAATCAGAGAACAAGGTCAAATAAGCCCTATCTTCCCTGTACTGCATTCTTAAAAAAAATGAACTATAGTTCGTAAGCTATATGATCTAAGGACGTGTAATGGGTTAGTGTAATTTGGTATTTGATGTTGTTATGGTGAGTGTGGTATAGCTGACGGAAGGAATCTATGAAACTGACTTATGCAGGGTTTGCAACCTTTTATGGACGGATGTGCTTCTTTGCAGTCAGGACTCATAAATTATTCGAATTTGAATCCATCACTTTTAGAGTAAGAAATGGGCCGTATTAAAAAAAATCATACTCAATTTTTGTATAAATTTTCTAAATTGAAACTATACAATAAATAAAACAATAAAACAAAATTTTAATTTATTAATTGGGAAAAAATATGTACATATAAAAAATAAGATGTAATAAAATAGAGATTTCGTACAGAGTACATAAACAGTACCGTGCAGTCAGATTAAAAAAATACATATAACAAAAAATCTGGTGTGGCCAACCTCCCGCCATGTACCGCCCGAGTGACAAAAAAGATTAAGCTAATCCATATTTTTGGATTAGCGAATTTTATTCTAATTTTGACAGTTTATTTCTTAAAATCTAGTCTAATCTAATCCAAGCTACTAACTACCTTTTTTGATAATAAAATGAAGATTAAATTTTAAATACCGGGATAAAATAGAATTCACTAATCCAAGAATGAGAATTAGCTTGAACTTTTTTGCGAATCGTTAATATTAATTAATCCAAATACATACCTCATATGCTGTATTAATTTCCTTTCCTATTGTTCTATTTACTTTTTTCTTTTTAGAACGTTCCTATTATTAATTTGAAATGACTATTTCTTTGACAGCGACATTTATCTGTCAGTTACATACATTTGAATAACTGCGCAACCAAGGAGTTTTGTTTGTGTAAAGCGTAGGCTCCGGGATTTAAATTATAAATAATTTTATACACATAACACATTAGGTACACTAAAATAGATATATACTACAGAGTACATGTACAGTGCGGTGCAGTCAGATTTAGAAATAAATGTTTACATGTAACAAAAAAAAAAAACATCATATTACAATAAAATAGAGATTTAGTACAGAGTACTACAGTACAGTGCGGTGCAGTCAGATATAGAAAAAATATTTACATATAACAAAAAAATAACACAACAAATCCAGAGTATATAGTACAGTGCAGTCAGATTTAGAAAAAAAAATATTTACATATAACAAAAAATAACACGTAATAATAAATACAGAGTACATAGCACATAGCAGTCAGATTTAGAAAAAAATATTTACATGTAACAAAAAATAACACATTATAATAAATAGAGAGTACATATTACAATGCAGTTAGATTCAGAAAATTTCTTATTCACTATAGCTATCACTATCACTGCCACCCACTTCAATTATAAGTTTATTTACGTGATTGGCCATATACTCATTTTCAATGTCCACTACATGTCTCACTGAATTTTTCGAACTTTCTGTACTGGTCATATCAGCTACGAGTATGTTTCTAATTTTGTCTAGCATTTCATTGCTGAATTTTGTACTAGTATTCCCTCGCCGAATTCTTTGTTTTATGTGGCCCCATATCATTTCAAACGGATTAAATGTGCAATGGTACGGAGGTAACCGCAAAACCGTATGTCCACATTCCGAAGCAAGTGTCAATTTTATATTTTTTGGGAAACACTTTTGTGCTCAGCACCTCCAACAACTCGTAAATTTTTCACCTTATTAAGTCTTCATGAGTAAGAGTAAATTTTCTAAATGAATCCTTGTCGAGTCTTACTTTCCTTTTTGTTGCTCCACATTTTACCACTCTCCATACCGTAGGCTTCGATATTTCAGTCATTGCAGCGGTTTTTTCCAAAGACTGCTTTTCACTATCAATTTTACACTTATATCATAAATAACTATTTTCTCATCGTAGGAAAGACTTTTGCGTTTTCGTATTTTGGACGTCGACAGCGGATTTGATACATCTTCTGATGGCTGTTGAACTATTTCTCCTTCAATGTTGTATTCACCATCATTCTCGTCCCCAAGTTAGATTACCAGGGTCTCCACATATTCACAATTTTATTCAAACACTAGTGAAGCAAAGAACAACACTGAAAAAGGTTTTTGCATGTACCTCAAAAGAAAATTGCCAATAACTGTTTGTATTCAAAGTTACGTTTAAATTTATTGTAATCCCTATAATATTTTACTCTCTTCTCATTTTACAAATTGCAGTTAGACGAAGGATATTTCAAACGTATTGCTATTTGAATACGGAATTAAAAGTACATAATTAGGAATCATCTTATAATATTTTCATCTTTTTTCTATTTACAAATTGATGTAAGAAAAAGTACATTTAAAACTCTTTATCATTTTAATAAGAATTTAAAAGTATATAATTAGGAAACGTCTTGAACGCAAATTTCCGATACGGTCCAGGATAGAAATTCTACCTGGCTCTAGTAATCCTTACAACAAGTCCCATAAAACTTTACTTGGCCGATCTATAATGAGTTTCATAGATTCCTTCCTCCAACTATATAGCGGCAAGCACGTGTGTGTAGTAGTGTAGTCGGTGGAAGTAAGAACAGACACGAAGGTGAAAATAGTATATCCAGCGCGAAATGAGAAATAAGAAGTGCCGAATAAATAGAAGACGAAGAGATGGTTGAAACGAGACGAGAGACGATAAGGAAGAACAAAATATAGAGGTAGAGCGGGTTTATGAAGCCAAAAACAAGAACAGCACCACATTGACTATAATTGTTGATACAAAGACTTTTCCTAAGTTAAGTATAGTATTTAAGTTTTGTTTAATATTTGGGGTATATCACGTAATAACGTAGTTCGTATAAAAACCTGTCTCTTTCTTAAGTATTAATTAAATTGAGAAAAGGCCTTTAGCTTCCAATTTCTTTATTTTTCGTTTAAATTAACTAATATGAAAAACGGACGTTTCGGGCGAATATCCGCCCATCACACACACACATACACACACAGACACCATTGTAAAAATAGTAAAAACGTGTTGTGTGGACCCTAATTCGTGCTTATACACTGAAAACTCACTATCGAATTTTTGGATCTAAAACAGAGTAAACCAAAATTTACTATTATTTAATATTAGAAAGTTATTGACAAAAAATAAAAAGTCTCTTGTGCCCTCTCGCCATTTCCATTGTAGATTAAGTATTGCCCATTCTTACCCTAATAATAATAATAATGTTTATTGATAAGAGAAATTTCTCATACAATAGATTGGCATTAATACAAATAATATATGAATACATAAATGTTAGTGAATTTTGTAAGGACTATTAGTGTTAAAAGGTAGTTAAGCAAGTATTGTTTATTCGTTTCTACAAAAGCTTCGAATTTTTAACATTGTAGCAATGTAGTGGTAAATATCCTTGATTTTGTCATGGGTTAAGTTTGATAATAGGGTGGAGCATAGAGCGGGTGCATCTAGGGAGGTTAAGTGTTTCAGAAGGAAGGTTGCTCTTGCAGGGTTATAACAAGGACAGTGAAATAGAATGTGGTTCAAGTTTTCGAGTTGATTCAGGTTGCATATGGAGTATATTTCCATTGGATTTATTTTATATTTGATATTATTTAATGTTAGATGTATGCTTCTTTTACTTGCCATTCTAAGTTGGGCTATGATTCTTGTTTTATGCATGGAAGTTTTTATGTTCAAATATTCTTCTGTTTCATAATTGTTCTTGATATGTTTATATATGTCGTTGAATTTTGATGTTCCGACTAACTTCATGTCTTGATCTATTAGTTTTTTCTTGTACAACTCTGTGATTTCGTCTATATCTTTATTTGAAATACGTTGATTTTCCCAAATTTCGCCTTTGTCGAGGGAGATTAATACGGTTTTAATTTGAGATGCCCAGTTATATTCAGATTTATTTCCAGGGTTTTTGTCTAATTGTGTGAGTCTGTTGAATATAATTTTCGGGTATCTTGACTCGTCCATTTCTTTCTTGAACCACTTTAGTGCTTTTTTTATTAGGATTGCAGAGATGTGTTCTACTCCCGTTTCGGCTCTTATCATGTAGTGCGGTGTATTTCTTTGGCACAAGAGTATACTTTTGTTAAATTTAGTCACTGTTGTCTCTAATGTTTTTAATTGTTGCAGACCCCATACTTCAGCTGCATAGAGTGTTTACTGTTTAAAACTGTTTTGATTAATTTTTGTTTTTCGAGCCAGGTGTTAGATTTGGCCTTTGCCAAGATTGTTTTTATGTTGCAGCTTGCAATTGCTGTTTTTTAACGGCATAATTTGCTGTTTCAGAAAACTTGCCGGACGATGATATCATTATGCCAAGATAACAGAATTTGTTAACTTTCTCGATTGTATCGGTATTATATTTAAATGCATATTGTTGCGATTTAGGTCTACCATGATGGAATATGAGGATTTTAGTTTTCTGAGTGTTAACATGGAGTGAATTATTTTCGCAGTATATTTCGAGGGCTCTTAGTTTTGAATTAAGATCTGATTGAGAATGTCCTAGTAATACCATATCATCTGCATAGGCGATTAGAATTATGTCATTATATCCATCAATGTTGGCTGAAGATTTGATTGCCGTAAGTGATCTTCTAAATCATTTACCATTAAAGCAAATAATAACGGACTAAGAGTGTCACCTTGAAGAACACCGTCTGTGACTTTGATGTGTTTTGAGATTTAATTACTTTTGTTTTTAACACAGACTTTCGCATTGTCATACAAGTTTTTGATTACTCTAATTAATTTTGCACTGATGCGTTTTAAAAAGTTTTTGATACAAATGGTTGTGGCTTATAGAGTCGAACGCTCGAGTGAAATCTATGAACGCTGCGTATATGGGAGTTTTCCTTAGCCGAAGTTGTAGATGTACAGCTGACGTGAGAGTGAAGATACAGTCTGTAGTCGCCCTGCCAGTTCTGAAGCCCATTTGGTTCTCTTTTATAATATTGTTTTCTTCAGTTCATCGTTGAATTCTCCGGTATATTATACCTGTGAATAGTTTACAGATTGCGTTTAAGAGAGCGATACCTCTGTAGTTGACGGGGTCATCTTGGGCTCCTTTTTTGTGTAGCATAGTGAGCTGGATTTCACACCATGACTTCGGGACGGTTTCCGTTTCCAGTATGTTGTTGAACATGTTAAGTACGTAATGTTCCCAGTTCGGAGGTAGATTTTTTAAAAATTCGTTTTGAATGCCATCACTTCCTGGAGCTTTTTTGATTTTAGCCATTTGTATACTAGACTGCAGTTCTGCTAACGTAATATTTGTGTCTAAGAGTGGGTGGATACAGTCCTGGAATGTTAGGTTATAAATGACGGTCGGTATAGAATAGTTCCCATTCGTTTAGAGAAATTACGTCTGCATGTATTGAGTTTTTTGCTTTAAAGATTTAATTGTATTCCAAAATTCGGACGAATTCTTCATGTTTGATAGCTTAGGTCGTGGAAATAATTATTTCTGCATTGAATTATTGTTCTTCTATATTGTTTTTTACTCGAGATGAATAGAATTAAGGCTTCATTTGAATGCGTTTTGCGATAAGCTCTCAAATGTTTGTTTGTAAGTTGTCTCAGTTCTTTACATTCTTGATCAAACCATGGTTTGTGAAATGAATTCTGGGGTTGTATGCTATTTTTCAATTTAATTTCCATGCCGGCATTACCTGCAGCTCTTGTAACAGCTAGGGTTAGATTATCTTGAAGCTCGCTAGTACAGTTACTGTTGAAGTGGATGAGTTCACAGGAGTTTAGGTGATTGGTGTAAAGAGACATTTTTTCATGATTTGGCCTGAGTTTTTTTTACTTTGGCTGTGATTGTCCGGTTGTTATGTTATTAACAGAGGCTGGATAATTAGTACGATTTATGTCTTGTATGGATATTGAGCAAATGGAGTGGTTAGAGCTTGACAAAGTGGGTATAACATTAATCTCATTAATAATGTTGAGACAGTGGTTGTTAGCCCATATTAGGTCAATTATACTGAGTCCGTTTTGACTTAAGTAAGTTGCATTACCTGGTATATCTCCCTTGCAACGGCCATTTAGAACTGTCATTCCTAGGTACTACATAGCATTCTTACCCTTGATTATACTCAATACTTGTATCACTATTGGATTTCGATTTCGAATTACGACGCCAAAGTTTCAATTTTGATATGAACGCCATTACCTACACAATTGAAAAGAGGATTTTCTTTAGTTTTCCAGCGATGTGTAATTATATTTCGAGTCTCGTTCTTCGAGATTACATAGTAGTACCGCTACTTTCTACTATTTTACGTCACAAAGTTCAGAGAATAACTTTCAAAATTCCCGGGCTGCTGTCCCGTTCTGCCATCTACCGCTCCACCTTACACTCTTCATAACGTTCTTTGTGCTATTCAGCGTCACATGTCAGGGATTATATTTTACATTTTATTTGGTTTAATTCACGTTTAAACAGTTTATAGTTTGGGATGAAGGTGTTATTCATCACAACATTATGGGGAAAAGTAGAAAACGTAGTAGAGAAAGAGATGAGGATGAGAGTGTAAATAAAAGATTGAGGAGGTTAGAAAAGTTGGTTGTGTCCTTGGTGGAATCTACTAAATTGACGAGTTCGTCAGCAACAGCAAGTAGTTTGGAAAAAGGTATTTATAAATGTTTTTTGACGGCATGTACTCGGTAGGATCGAGACATGTTCGTGCGTTTCAGACTAGTAAATTTTGCACGAAGGAGGCAATAAACACTAGTGCTTTGACGTTCATCTTGTTTTCAGATGACGACCAACAAAAACACATTATTAATACTGTTGTAAATCAACAGAGTGTGATCGATATATATTCCTTTGATAAAAACTCTCAAACAGAGAGTGTTCTGTCAGAAGTTAGTCAACAGGCAGAGTCGCTTGTAGCTTCTCATACGCAAGGACCTGTTGAAGGTGCGTCAGTTGTCAGTAGGATCTACACTGTCTACAGACGAAGTTGACCTTGGGAATAACCCTAAAAAACTTGATGAGGATGTTGAAATAGTCCTAGGAGATGATCCTACATGTGTTAACACCAAAACAGTTAGCTTGCATCAAAGTCTTGTTTCTAGATGGTCTACTTGGTTAGTAGAAGGTTTGTCAAAAGAGGCTAAATACACCATATTAGAGAAATATCCACGCAAAGGAAATATTTCCTTTGAAGTACCAGATTTGAATGAGGAAATTTTATCAACTCTCAATGAAACAGGCTTGAAAAGAGACAAACTTTTCACATTTGAACAAAATCTAGCAGGTTCGGCCTTGTCAGCTTTGGGAGAAGGCATTACAATGGTCTTAAACGATGAAGAAGAGCCACTAGATCGGCTAGAATTATTAGAAAGATTAGCTGATGCAGGCAAGTTAATCTCTCAGCTGCATTTTCAGATTTCTTCTGCTAGAAAAGTCTTTATTTTACCAATCCTTTCAAAACCGATGAAAGAATTGTTACAGAAAACGAAACCAGGAACGTTGCTGTATGGAGAAAAGTTGAGTGATAAAATTAAAGCAGCAATATCTATGGAAAAGATTGGTAAAGAAATAAAAAACTCATCCACTGCTTTGAGTTCGACAAAGAATTTTACGCCAAAATTGTCATCGGGGCGGACTTTAAACTGGCGGGGTCAGTATGCGAGACAGGGGACTCAGCATCAGAGCCCAAAATTCTCTCGGTCGAAATATCCCCATCCAAACCAGTTTCACAGCATGATTTCTCACAACAGGGTAAACAACCAGACCAAGACACTTCCATCCTCTCATCACGACAAAAAGAAGTAGACATTAAGGTGAGAACTTTTGCGGGACGTCTTAGTGAATTTTTTAATGAATGGAGAAAAATCACTAGTGACGATTTTATCTTAAGTTGTATACAAGGTTACAATATTCCTTTTCGAACACATCCACTACGGTTCCAGAAGCTTTCGAGTGAGAAAGTTTTTTCTCCAGAGGATGAAAAATTCTTAGAAATAGAGATAAATAACTTATTGTCCAGTGGGGCAATAGTTAAATGTGAGGCCGTTGAAGGACAGTTTTTATCGCCTTTTTTCTTAGTGCCTAAACCGAATGGTTCAAAAAGGTTCATTTTAAATCTTAAAATATTAAACCGTTTTATTGATACTTCACATTTCAAAATGGAAGATTTAAGAGCAACCTTAAGACTAATTTATCCAAATTATTATATGTGCAATTTGGATCTTAAGGATGCTTACTTTTTAATCGCAGTCAATCAGAATAGTCGAAAAAAATTCACGTTTTAGTTTAAAGGTCAAATTTTTGAGTTTACATGTTTACCTTTCGGACTTTGTACTAATCCTGTTTACAAAAATATTGAAACCCGTACTTAATTTTTTGAGGAACAAAGGATTGTTGTCGACTGCGTATTTGGACGATTTTTTATGCATTGGAGACTCTTTGTCAAGTTGTATAAAAAAACTAAATTTTACGAGTTTCTGTGTATTCTAGGCTTTATCATTAATGAAGAAAAGAGTTAAAAAAACCCGTGACTGCCTGTAAATATTTGGGGTTTATTATAAACTCAGAGGATATGACATTATCCTTACCTGCAGAAAAAGATTAAAACTGAGTAAAATTGTACAAGATTTTTTAAATTAAAAATGTTTGTTCAATAAGAGATTTTGCAAGCATGATTGGGTTACTGGTTGCAGCTTGTCCAAGCATTCCTTATGGTTTGCTATACATAAAAATTTTAGAGAGAGAAAAATTAAAGGCCCTAATTTTGAATGATCAGGATTTTGATAAAAAGATGATCATTCAGCCTTGTGTTAAAGAAGAATTAAATTGGGGGTTGGCTAATATCGCTATTGCGAAAAGTCCAATTAGATCTGTTAATTTTATAAAAGAATTTTTTTCTGACGCGTCATTTACCAGTTGGGGTGCTCATTGCAATGGTGAAAACGTGAACGGGTTTTGGTCTGGGATTGAAAGAAAACTTTTTATTAATCATTTGGAGCTTATGGCTGCTTTTATAGCTCTTAAATGCTTTGCTCAAGATTGTAAAGATTGTGAAATTGTATTAAGAGTTGATAACACTACAGCTATTGCGTACATTAACCGAATGGGTGGAGTACAATACCCTGAACTCAATAGTTTGGCAAGAAATATTTGGAACTGGTGCGAAAAGAGAAAGATATGGATTTTCGCATCGTATATTCCCTCACGGGACAACACTGATGCGGATAGAGAGTCTAGAAAAACAAATGTTCACATGGAGGGAGTTAGATTATTTTTTTCAAAAAATAGTCGAAAAATGATGCTTCCCAGATATAGATCTCTTTGCATCGAGAAGTAACGCAAAGGTTAAAATATTTTGTTCGTGGAAGAGAGATCCTGAGGCCCTTTTTATTGATGCTTTCACTATAGTTTGGAATAAGTATTTTTTCTGTGCTTTCCCCCCGTTCGCTCTACTTACGAGAGTTCTGCAAAAAATAAATTAGATAAAGCTCGGCGAATAGTAGTAGTTCCAAATTGGCCTACACAGCCATGGTTCCCCTTATTTAAATCTATGTTGATAGAAGAGCCGTTATTTTTTCCTCCATCACCTGAATTGTTATTATCTCCATGCAGGTTGTTGAAGCATCCATTGATGAAACAGCTTTCCCTGGTTGCAGGGAAGCTTTCAGGATAGCATACCAGCAAAAATTAATCCCAACGGAAGCAGTCGATATATTAATTTCATCTTTGACGGATTCTACAATCAAGCAATATAATTCAGCTTTAAAAAACTGGTGGAGTTACTGTAGAGACCATCGGAGGGACCCGCTGAAACCTGACGTCAACTTGGTATTAAAATATTTAACTTTCCGTTTTAAACAGGGAGCCAGTTATGGCACTTTAAATTCAGAAAGATCTGCACTTAATATATTAAGTCCAGTAGAGTTAGGTAGTAATCCCACAGTTTGTCGTTTGTTCAAAGGAATTTTGTAAAATTAGACCTATGAAGCCCAAATACGACTCAATTTGGAATACCGAAACAGTATTAAAATGGGCAGAAACCTTAAAACCATTAGATTCATTAGATTTAAAATATCTTACTTTTAAATTAGTGGGTCTGTTAGCTATAGCCACAGCACATAGAGTGCAGACCTTATCACTTATTAAGTTAAATAATATAGTAATGTCGAAAGAAAATGTAGTAATTAAAATTACGGAACAAATCAAGACATCTCGAGTGGGAGCTCCGCAACCAATATTTTTTTTACCATTTTTTACTAATAGAAAAAATGTTTGTGTTGCAAGGACACTGATTTACTATGTAAATAAGACTAAAGACTTAAGAGGTGATACCAAATATCTGTTCATTACTTTTAAGAAACCGTATCACAGAGCGACATCACAATCCATAAGTAGGTGGATTAGGCAGTGTTTGTTAACAGCTGGTATTGATAAACAGTACACAGCGCACAGCACAAGACATGCGGCTACATCAGCCGCCGATTTAAAAGGTTTGGATATAGATATAATTAAAAGCACTGCAGGCTGGTCAGAACAGTCGCATGTTTTTGCTAGGTTTTATAAACGTTCAGTTGAACCTGATAAAGGTTCCTTTGTTACATCAGTCTTTGACGACAATATAATATAAAACATTTTGTAAAAGTTTTGTAAGAATAATCTTTAAGTTAATGTAAAAAGAAGTTTGAGTAATTAAACAAAAATATAAATGAAAAATTTACGACAGTCACTATGCTCTAAACATCTACAATGTAATCTCGAAGAACGAGACTCGAAGCGTAATTTAAAATCAAATGAACTTACCTTAAGTGAAGTTCGATTAAAATTATATGATAGTCTCGTTCGAGATGATTACACCCCATCCTTTCTTCAACGAGAATTCCTTCCCTAATATTAAGTGTCCTTAAGGAATATATTTTTGTATATTACTCCAATTGTAGCTTTAAACTATATGAAAAGTGTAAGGTGGAGCGGTAGATGGCAGAACGGGACAGGAGCCCGGGAATTTTGAAAGTTATTCTCTGGACTTTGTGACGTAAAATAGTAGAAAGTAGCGGTACGTTCGTTTGATTTTAAATTTTACTTGCACGTACCTACTTGCATCTGTTTCAAACAGCAACAATGCAAGAATGATTAAATTTATAGGTAGAAACAATGCTCGTGACAATGAAACAAATGAAAAACACAATTATTAATTATAATTTGCTTATTCTGATTATTAATATCCTAATTGAATACTCAAAATTTCATTCAGCCCAATTAATACTGTTCACGCAATAATCCCAACATTTAAAATTGGTACTAGTGAGAATTTTTTTATACTTCGAAGTTATTTGCAAAAATAACAAACTACGAAATTTTTATTTTCGCCTGTATTTTTTTTTCGGATAAACAATACACCGCTAATATGGCCTCCTAACGGGACAACTCTTGTCTAAATTAACCGACTTTGTATCTCTGGATCTCGAGATCCCCATTTTCGACATGTAATCACCCTACATTATCGATATCTGCATACAGAGCAGATTGGCGCACCCAGCAATGGGTAATATGCCGTGATGATATATTTAATTTATTTATTTATAATGATCATAATCTATTTTTTGAGTATTTTTTGCATGACGTATTCAAAACATCTTTGTTGATGTCTTCTTTAGGTGTAAAAAACAAATCGCAGTGATCAGGTACCTAAACCATGACCATGTTGAATAATATTAGCTACGTTATTGTGTTGCCACGCCAAAAGTGAATATGTTATCCGGTTGTGAAAAAATGATATATTGAAATTCGTTATTGGGGAACAGGTTTATTAATTCGGGTATCGTTATGGTCTTTCAAAACATTGACATTATTAAATTTATGAATATTATATTATATCCATAATTTAGTTTTTTGGGGTTCTCTACTGAATAAAACGATATAGCTTTAGAACTTTTTTTGTCCAAAAATTACTATTGATTACTATCACTGCTGCGAGTTAAGTTGAGACTGACCTTAAATACGTAGAACCTAAAATTGGTACTTATTATTATTTAAAGTTAGTAAAAGGAAAGCGGATTCATTTATAAGTCAAAGTATGCGCAGATCCAGTATCTTCTCTCATCTTATGCGCGCCAGCTATAAGCTATACCTATTTCTATGTGCCTTCTAGATATCTAGATTAATTCTAAATTTTAAAGAGAGTTAATTTTGTTTAATTTTTCAACATCAATTCGTATTTTGTTTTTCTTCAGCTAATTACGTGAAACGTGATTGGCTTGATGCACGTTCGTTTTTTATGTAGTCGTGAAATGCAAAGTATCATAAGCTCCTAATCAACTAAGTCGTGATCCAAACTACACGAGCGAGTAAGTCATACTTCTTGACTATTTGGCTTATCTTGCGTTTAAGTTGTGAAATAATAATAATAATAATAATAATAATAATAATAATAATAATAATAATAATAATAATAATAATAATAATAATAATAATAATAATAATAATAATAATAATAATAATAATAATAATAATTATTATTATTATAATAATAATAATAATAATAATAATAATAATAATATTTATTTATTTGTTTTATACTTCGTTCAGTATTTTAATAGAAAATTATATATTCGTTTAATAGGTATATTGTTATCATTCAAACTTATATAGGTAGTTATAATCAGCTCCAACGGCACGTAGTCATGAGCACGCTAGGGGCTCTGGGTTCGAATCCCATTAAGGCATGGTTGTTTGTATATGTAAAACTCTATGTACTTGGGATTAAATCATGCTGAAAGGATTTAAAAAAAAAATTGAACGGTGAGAAAGTTCGCGAAACACGTTTATCACTTTTAAGTTCCACTTCTTTACACCACCTTTTTAGGATGCCTAAAAAAGTGGACAATACATAGTACTGCATCGAACACATTACATTAACAATAGTTAACAATAGTGCACACTAGTTCATGTCAACGAACAAAGCTAATATAATTAATGGAATTAAAACCTACTTATAACTGAAAATATTAGGTAAAATATAAAAGTAACAAAAAAATTAAAATTAGTTTTAGTCAGCGCAATACCTCTCATCAATTTAATTTAATTTTATGTAAGTATCGTTTATCTTGCAATATTAATTTTTTTTTATTTCCAGTAATAGTTTTACGTGCCACGAGTCGTAGCTGCAGTTGTACGGTCGAGCATATAGTTTCAAACCGTAGGGCCGAGGTGTTGTAAGTATTCGAGACCGAAAAATGGACTATACGGCTCGAGATGCTGGTGCGTATGAAATTTTTATCATAAGCGGTGCTTTACATTTTATATATCCTTGACGACAAAATAATATATATTTATTTCAACAAAAAAAAAAATCAAATTTGTTAAGTGTGCAATAAATGTATAGCTATTTCATTATAGAATCATGTCTCAAGAAACTCAAGAAATAGAAGAGGCGAAAAATGTAGCTTCCATTATTTTATTATCTGTGTAGTCCCAACAAAGGCATTTAGTATTTAGAGACAATTTACTTTTTTCCCCTATATATTTAATGAATAATATTTCAACCCGCCGCCTATGGTAAGATAACCTACACCACTTGAATGTAAACTGTCGCTTAAAGTGTCAACAAAACAATGACATAATGACTGGGCAGATCTTATTTTCCCTAAAATAAGCAAAAAAACACCTGTTTTTTTAAACACACTTAAAAACCCATAAAACGCCCAATGTACCCTGATTAGCTATTTATGTGTTTAGTTGTAAAATTTCGGGCGATCCATCGTTGGTAAGCAATTACAGGCTAAATAGTATTATATCAAACTTTGCCAAATTACTCGAAATTTTTATCTACAATAAATTATTTCCACAAATTCATAGATACACCAACACGGATGTATGCCGATGCGGTCCACTATATCTAATTTATATACGTTTACGCGGCAAGTCTCAGATATTTTGGATAAAAACGGTCAACTTCATTTTATGTATATTGACTTCTCCAAAGCATTTGATACAATCAATAATGATATTTTACTTTTATAAATGCAACATTTCGATTTTAACACACTACTCATCAAATTTTTTCAATCGTTTTTAAAGAATCGGCTACTATAGTCTATATTGGACATAAGAGTAATGGTTAATGGTAATAACTAAATCTGATATACCACAGGGTTCGAACCTAGGACCATTCCTGTTTCTATTATTCACTAATGATATTTGTAGACATGTTGAATATGATATTCTATTATACGCAGATAATATTAAGATTTATAAAAAAAATCGAAACATACAGGACTGTAATGAATTACAAAATAATTTAAATGGTGCGGAAGATATAATCTACGTCTAATCATACAGAAATGCTGATTTATGACTTTTATTCGTAAAAATCCGATTTCATTTATTTATGAAATCGCGACAGTAAATAAATGTGTATATAAAAAAGA
>OY720449.1:44692996-44762996 GCA_963082715.1 Harpalus rubripes | reverse complement strand
ATAATAATAATAATAATAATAATAATAATAATAATAATAATAATAATAATAATAATAATAATATTTAATAATAATAATATTTAATAATAATGATATTTAATAATATTTAATAATAATAATATTTAATAATAATAATATTTAATAATAATAATATTTAATAATAATAATAATATTTAATAATAATAATAATAATATTTAATAATAATAATATTTAATAATAATATTTAATAATAATAATATTTAATAATAATATTTAATAATAATATTTAATAATAATAATATTTAATAATAATAATATTTAATAATAATAATAATAATAATAATAAAAGACAGTAAATAAAAAAATTAATTGACAGATAATTTATTTGCTTCTACGGACTATAAATTTTAACAGGTTGTAAAAATAAATATGGTATGATACAGAATACATAATTGCATTCGAACATCGAACATGAACATAACCTGTCTAGCATTTTCTGTAATGTAAAATGTAACGCAGGCCCTGTGTACAAGTCGCGCCATATTGTGTTGTGTTAAGACTTTAGACAGTTTATTCAGGTAAGTTAACAATTCGTTAAATATATTCTCTTTTCTAAAATGTTCTGTGAACTGGCAATTTATTTTTGAACATGAAAGTGGAAAAACATGTAGCAATCCGTTAAATACATTCTCTTTTCTAAAATGTTCTGTGATCTGGCAATTTATTATTGTACATGAAAGGGAAAAAACATGCAGCTTCACATCGCTTAAAAAATGTAACTTTCAATTATAAGGCATTTGACCTTGAATGATTGTTTTTCTGGATACCGCTCTTCACCAAAATTTTGGTGCACGAGCCGCCACTGATATTAGCTTATCAATATTCTGGTCACAAAAAAGCAATCATAACAATGCCATCTACAATGTACAGTACAATCTCGACAAGTATATAAGACTTGTAATGCCGGGAGCATAGCAGATCCCAGTGAACTTCCATTTAGTGTGAAACTATGAAGACGATAATTATTTTCGTGTTGGGGTTGATGGTTGTCTTAACTGTGGCAACACCCCTCAGAAGAAGGAGAAGCAGCCAGACAACATGTACGTATCTACAATTTTCAAATAAAACATAAATAAAATGAAAAATTTTCCAAACAATTTTAACATTTCATGAGGTAACAATGAATTATATATATATTCGAATTATATCTATATAACAATTGGTAAATGATGTATACAGTCGAACTGGTTTAATTCGATGAATTATAAAGGTCTTGATTTATCCAGTTGTTCGAATTATATGTATAGGTCATACATAGGTGCGTATTTTAAAATATTTACGCACAATTAAATACAAGATTAGCATTCAATTAGAGAGGTTCAGTTCTTAAAAATTCGATTTGCAGATGTAAAATTGGCTGCTATCGTGACAAGATCGACAGAATATCTTATTTTCTTTCGAATTGCAAAGATTTTTTTCAAAAGAATAAATATTATTGCGAAATGTACAGATTTACAAATTAAATAGGTTCGAATTAGCAAGGTCCGACTGAAGCATATATTTATTTATAAATTTGTACCTACATAGTGAATTATTAATTTTCATATGTGTATATTTATTTAGAAACTTTTTATTTTAGTTTTTATATATTTAGAAAGTACTTAAATTTATAATGTATTAAATACTTTAATTCAAAATCTTATTAATATAATTATTACATTGTTTAGAAAATTATTAACACAGTTTTCACTTCCATTATGTCAAATGAAAATACAATTTCAAATAATATTTAAATAATTTGTCAAATATTTTCCCAACGATTAAAAAATTGACCATTTACCAGTTACTTTTGTAGTAATTTTGTAAGTTGGAAAATTTATGATTTTTGATGGAATTTTCGCATTTATTAAAACAATTATAATTTTGTCTTGAATATTAGTTGCTAAAATTAGAATATTTATTTTTATAAATTCTTTGAATTAGCGAAACTTTTGTATGATACTGCCATGATAGTATCACCTTAAGGAAACGAATCATTATAATGCACAAATTTTTGATATTTCTTTTTCATTTGTATTCTTCATGTGTCACATCCCTTTTTAGCTATGTATTGTGTACGTACAACGCTCGGAAAGTCATTTCAGTTGTCCTGAACTTTGTAAAACTCTTCTGTGCCTTATTTAAGAAATTGCGCATTTCGCGTAGTAAATTACACTTTCCAGACTTAATACCTAATACAATCTTCCCAAATGTCATATTGTTGGTGCTTAGGCTGTGTTACTTTTATTTTCTGCGATTATCTAAATCATAAGCCAAACGGCTACTTTAGTGTAGTAAATTACATTACCTAAATACAAACATATCTCTAAATTTTTACGTTAAAATGTTTATGTATTACAGTGTTAAACAATAAAAAATTTTCATAAATGGAGATAGATGTACAGATGTATTTTAATATATTTATTATGGTAATTTTTATTACTCGTTTGTTACTTGTTATTTATGTAAATAATACGAGTTAGAAATCAAGTTTTTATTACCTATAGAAATTAAATACTTAACGCTGTATATTTATAGATAAAATGTGCGTCCCCGAGATAATGCTAGAAGATTGTAATAAAATGGCTGCAGAAAAAACTAAAAGCACCGCACAGATCATTTGCATATCTGCTAGGGATAGGTAAATAAAAGTAATATAAATATGCTTCTCATTCTCAACTAATTATAATTACTCTTAGAATGGATTGTCTCAAAAAAATTAAAAATCGAGTAGCTGATTTTGGAGCTGTTGATCCTGAAGATATGTACGTGGGAAAAAATATTGATGATCAAGATTTTAACGTTTTTGAAGAAATTCGCACGAAAGAAGAACCAGATGGTAAATTATTTACTTTATAAATCAAAGCAATTTTATAATTAACTTATTCAACTTGTCAACAATATTATGTATATTAATAAATTGGTCGTTCTCCTCATATCAAGTTCATGGTCATTTTAATTGAGAAATAAATTATAGAATATTTTTGATTTTCAGCTGAATTTAGATATGAAGCCGTTGCTGTTATACACAAAGATTTAGAAATTAAAGATTTGCAAGGACTGAAAGGATTAAAATCATGTCATACTGGAGTAGGCCGTAACGTTGGCTATAGAATTCCTTTGACTAAACTCAGAAAAATGGGAATTATTGGTGCTTTAAATGATACTGACATATCTCCTCGCGAAAATGAACTAAGAGCTTTCTCGAATCTTTTCTCTAAGGCATGTATAGTTGGAAAGTGGTCCGCTGATCCTAATATTAATAGAAAATTAAGTAAGTGTAACGAAACTTGCGCAATGAGAATAAATATAAAATTAATACTTACATATTTTACAGAAAATAAATATTCTAATTTATGCCAGCTCTGTGAAAATCCAGATGTATGTGATTATCCTGATAAATTTTCTGGATATGAAGGTGCGCTCAGATGTCTAGCTCATAATGGAGGTCAGATTGCTTGGACAAAAGTAATTTACGTCCGGAAATTCTTTGGTGTAAGTTAAATAATTATTATTCAGCCTGTTCTCATTTATAATGTTGTTGATTTATGCAATACAAATAAGTTATTAATTTTCTTTTTATTTTGTTGATTACACTAAATTTAATCTTTACGTTTATACAAACGCTAGAAGTTATAATTATGTACCAAGTCATTAATATATGAACTTATAATATACAAGATATTCAATTTAAGTTTGCCATCATTGCTATTTTGAGAACTTTATGACATAAGCTTGGTTAAATTAGCAAAGAAAAACTATTTTACAAAACTATATTTAAAATATTTATTTGCTTGTTTGTTAGAGAATTTAATTCTGAATTCCATTTGGCAATATTTTCACATCTTCGTATTGAAAATATTTTCAAAAACTTTATTATATCTAATTACATACATATTATTAAAAAAAATTGTTTCATACAGTGGCTACCGCTCGAATTAATTACTGTACTTTTGGAGTTAGATAATTTAGTTAGTAAAAATCATGCCAAATATTATATAACTTGGCGAGTTAAAAAAGAAGAGACGACAGGGAAACAATCTAATTTACTATATATATCTATTAGATATACTCGTATAAATATTATCTATACTGTCGTTTTAGCAAGCTCGATGAATGGAAACAAGAAATATATATTTATTGCTCTATTCGCGATTCAAGAAAAATGCTCGCCAACTCATGAAACGCTTGAAAATGACGTCACAATGCGGCCAGCAGCATGTAGTACGTCCGATATTAGTATAACATGTAAACGTTAATTTGAGTAAATATGCTTTAAAGGTAGTTAAAAAGTGTCCACAAAGCGAAAATATTTATTTCATTTTTATCTCCAACGAATTTTTTTCCACGTGTAATTATGTGTCCGGAATCACTAATTTATTCTCCTTCACCATAATTTCGGGACCAAACCGCTGCTTTTAAATAACACAAAATTTCCTTTATTTTCACTTTCATTGTATATAACGAAATAATAAACCTTCTTAATCATAGCTGTTCACACACACAACTAGGTTAGTTTTTATTAATCTGTCACTTGGCTAGACCGCATTGTGACGTCACAAAACATGGCGGCAAAACTAACTTAAATCGCGAATTCTTCACAGCAGCAAGTACCAAAGCGCACGCCCTAGTCTTGCGTTTAAAATTTGTTGTTAAATATAATAAATATAGCACCACGGTTTATTACTCATTGCTAGGTGTGCCAATCTGCTTGTACACAGATATCGGTAATGATAAAATATTTGCACCGTGCGGGCGCTTACCAGGTGTACCTCACGGGCACTCATTGCTGGCGTGGAGAGTGCAACACAGGAGTCAATTTTGTGCCATTTAAAATTTGAAATATTTGGCGTCGGTCGGGATCGAACCCGGTTCCCCAGTTTTGACTTGTAAAACAGGCCTCCAGACTCACCTAAAGTTCTCGAAACTATCTCCCTTCATCGCGCTTGCTGTTTTCTATTGCAGACATAGGAGCATCAACAGCATATAGGTACAGGTGAATAACAGAATCCGTAACATAGGCGTGTAACATGGGAAAACTTTATTTTTCAAATATTATTTGTCCCGTAATCCGTTATATAAAAATTTAGAGAATAAAATTTTGAAATTTTATGTGCCAAAATCTGTAATTTTACGCTTCTGGTGACCAAGTAAACTTAATTTAAAATTGTACTAAAAATGGATTTAGTATGCGAATATTTAAAAAATGAGTGTCGAGTAATTGGTCAAACCAAGTAATATGTCAAAAAGAGGTATTTGACAATTAATCAACGCTCATTTCTTGAAATAACGCATACCTACTAAAACTGTTTGTAATATATTTTTAAATTAAGATTACAAATGAGTATAAAAATCAGGGCATATAGTTCAATGGGACAGATAATATTTGAAAAAAAACTGTTTTCTCTCTATGTAAAAAATTAGATTTATTCATTTAATGGCATTATTATAATAGACATTTAAATAAAATTAAATTTATATGCAATCTTCTCAAAGAAAACCAAAATTTGTGTATGAAAATATTGTCATTGAATATAGATTTAAAAACGAGTGAGCAAATAAAAAATATGATTTCATTTAGAATTAAAATGTTAAATCCCGTATTTAGAAGATTATTAGTTAAAAAAAATATTCATATTTTTGTCCTGCAAAATAGTATGTATTTCTTTGCTAATTTAACCAACCTTGTATTTCTTAGTTCTTAAGATAGCAAGCAACCATGGCAAACTTTAATTGAACATCCTGTATAGAATTATACATACTTATGAATAACATTATAAAGAATTAAAGTCTGTTTTTCAACAGTTAATTTCTTTAACACTCAGTTATAGTGAACGATTTAAGTAGGTACCTATAAATAACATAGAAGAATTTGTAAAAAATCATAGTCCTCAATGGGATTTGAAATTTGAACCCAGGACCCTTTTATTTATTATTCAGAATACCTAGAACATTTCATTCTATATTTATCTTTAAAATTTTTGATAAATAAACATGAGTAACACATTTCTTCTCCTTTACATCAGGATTTTTACTTTTTAGTCACTGTAACATCTCTGTTTTTTTTCTATTTATTATATTTGTCGTACTAAGGTCTGGTATTTTCATTTATAGATTGTTAACTTTACTGTCAGTTATAAGAAAGAATAAAATGTCGCAACTAAAAATTGACACATGTGTAATTTGTTGAAAAGATATGAAAATGCCGGGCCTTAGTAATATAAAATCTAATTTTAACGTATTGTAATGTTCCTTTTTTCAAATTTAGCTCCCTGTTGGAACAACTGCGGCTTCTCAGACTGATGAAGATCCTAGTCAATTCGCTTATTTGTGCCCTGATGGTACTAAAATTCCAGTCACTGAATCTCCTTGTCGTTGGGCTGCTCGTCCTTGGCAAGGATTCATGGCCAACGCTGATGTTGTCAAAACAGTCGATGAGCTTCGTGCCAAACTTGAAAATCTTGATACAATTGGGGAAAATTCTCACGCCCCTTGGTTTGAATCTGTCTTAGTTTTAAACAACAAAACTGTTGTGAAACCAAACAAACCAATAACTCCGCAAGATTATTTAGATAAAGCCAATTATACCGATGTCATTGAAAGAGAATATGGACCTCCGATAAAAACTGTAAAAATGTGTGTCGTTTCTGATATTGCTTTAGAAAAGTGTAGAGTGTTAAGTAAAGCTGCATTTTCGAGAGATTTGAGACCAAGATATGATTGTGTTCAGCAATCTAATGTATATGCTTGTTTGAAAGCCATCAAAGATAATGCTGCCGATATTATGTCTTTAGATGCAAGTCAATTAGAGGTATCCAAATCAAATTATAATCTTAAACCAATTCTTACTGAAGAATATGGCAACATTAAGGGTGCTTATTCTGTTGCTGTTGTCAAAAAGAATTCAGGTTTCCAAAGTATGGAAGAATTACGTGGAAAAAAATCTTGCCACCCTGAAATCCATAACATTGCTGGATACAACGCACCAATTTACGCTTTGATTAAACAAGGATTGATTAAAAAATCTGATTGTCCACTTGCTAAAGCTTTATCTCAATTCTTTTCTGGAGGAAGCTGTCTACCTGGTGCAAAATTGCAAGAAAATAATATTCAAGGCGATGTGTCCGATAAATTATGTAGTCAGTGTGCAGGAAGTGAAGACAATAAATCAGAACGAGCTAACAAAAAGTGTAACTCTGATAATACAGAAAGTTATTACGGATATAGTGGAGCCTTCAGATGTTTAGCAGAAGGACATGGTGATGTTGCATTCATTAAACATCTCACAGTGGAACAAAACACGGGTATGTTTTATTATAAATAAATATTTAGAATTCATGTATTAATGCCCAGTTACACACCGACACTTAAAATTTTAAATTAGTTTTATTCAGTTAGCCAAATAAATTGATATTAATTCCAATTGAATTTTTTTTATTAAGTGCAATGTAAAATTGAATTGGCTAATTGAATGAAATCAAATTTAAATTGTAATTGTAAGTGGTGCAGCTGAACCTGGGCATAAGTGTTATGACAAATATTCCTATGAAGAACTAATGTATTTATATTTTGTATACAGATGGTAACAACAAAAATGAATGGGCTAAAGATCTTCACTCATCTGATTTTGAACTTTTGTGTCCCAAGGCTGGCCGAAAACCAATTAATAAGTTTGAAGAATGTAATTTGGCTAAAATTCCAGCTAATATGGTGAGATATTTTTTTATAAATTAAATAATGATTTTATTATAATTATTGATTTATTTATTTAGGTGGTAACTAACAATGCAAAAACTGATGGAGATATCGATGAAATTCGCCATTTGTTAGTATCCACAAGTGACTTATTTTCAAAACGCCCTGATTTATTTAGACTTTTTGGAACTTTTAATGGACATCAAGATGTGCTATTTAAGGTAATTTTTTTAAGTTTAAATGTTAAATAAAAATATAAAATTATTTGTTTGTTAGGATGCAACTACTGGATTAGTATCTTTCGACCAAGAAGCTCAAGAAAACTATGACAAAATTTTGAAAGATACAAATTGCCTTGAATAAATATATTTCCTAACAATTTACGATTGCTGTATTACACATGTTTTATGTCATGTATGTAATATGTAAGTGATTTATAATCTGTATATTTACTTTGTAACTTGTTATTGACAAATAAATTAGTAATGTAGAATATTGAGTTATATTATTCAAACAAAACACAAAATATATCTAATAAATTATTGTTATTATTATCATACTATATCACAGATCTATACATGAATATCAAAAATAATTTTAACTATTTCCTTTAGTGAAAATATATGGATTTTCTTCTGTGGGACAGAAAAATTTATTAGATAATGATAATAAATGAGTAGATTTATGTCCTATCCTCTCCAACATATTATTCCATAAAGCGGTAGCAGCTGAAATATATTTTTATATGTTTAGATAAGTATTTTTTTTTAAATTCATTACCTACCTTTAGCATTCATTTTTTGACTTAAATGAAAACAGTCTTTTGACATGTAAGAAAAATCTGTTGTACTTTTTGATATATTTGGTATTTCGACATCCAACAGAAAGGGTTGAAAAATAAGAGTGAAGTCATTTCCATGAAATTCTGGCATATTAGCTATTTCTTCATCTAATTTTTGCCAGGCCTTCATTATATTATAATATTCATCTCGTTTATTTTTGAATTGATCAGCAAAAAAACAGTAACATTCGATTCTATGTGCGGCTTCACATATGTCTGGAATTTTTTTTAACTCTATTATTGCTTTCAGATCTGGAAATAATTATTTAAATTAATACTTGAATTATGGCCGATGGTCAAAACTATGTCTAAATGTGTAAAAGACTGACAAACATATCTGTTTTTGTTGATTAATATAAATTTTTACATACAAGTGGCAGCTTTCGTTGCGATTTTGTTCATTATTTACAGATTTAAGACTTTTGACCATAATACGGTCATTAGGGTTACTTTTTCCATCTCCGGTTAAAATTTTAACTGCCATTTAAATAAGTAAAACTGAAACAAAATGAACTTGTAAAAGATAAATTTATCATTGTTGTCAATAATTTGGTTTAATTAATATTGTTTATTTATCGAAAAATTAAAATTTTAATAGGATTGTACACCTTAACAGCGTGAAAAACTATATTTCATAAATATAATACATCTACATATTTATTGTAATAAACTTACATATTATATTAAAATAATTATTTTATTGATTTTGGATTTTATTACGCATGTCAAAATTAAAATTCAATTATTTTTTCATTTCAAGATTCAATTAATTATGATGGTCACGTATTTAAACATTCATTATTTTATTCAATTTTGCTCAGTATTTTATTTGGTTTTGTTCAGTATTTTATGTTTAGTAAATAAATTACATACGAATCTCGCGCCTGCAAAATTGAAATTAGACGAAAACTCAAAAACGACGTCTAGCACCACGACGTAAATGGGTGTCTGTATCTTCCAACACTCTTCAAAGTTGATTCCTGATGTTTCAAGAATTGATAAAAACTTAAAAACAACGTTTGGCATCGTGACGTCGATGAGCGTTGATATCTCCCAGCGAAGTTGATTCCCAATCATTGGTTTAAAGGATTGATAAAAACTCAAGAACGACGCCTGGCGTCGCGACGTCGATATAAATTAATACTGAACATATTAGCAGGCGCGTATAGAATTTGGTGCTAGGGGAGGGGTAATAGGTCTTGCGTAGGTAACCAGGAAAAAAGGCGCCTCAGGCAATTTTGTTTTCATTCAAGGTCAAAGGCCTTATAATTTAAAGTTACAATTTTTCAAGTGATATGGAGCCGCATGTTTTCTCCCTTTCACGTACAAAAATAAATTGCCAGATCACAGAACATTTTAGAAAAGAGAATATATTTAACGGATTGTTGACATACGAGTATGTGGATAAACTGTCTACGGGGTCTATGGGGCCTATTCAGAACTCAATATTTGTGTAGTTTTTATGGTTGTTATGTACTATATTGTTAAAATCGAATTTGGTATTCTCATAACTAAAAGTGGTTACTGTGAACAATTGTTAAGCGTTTTTACAGTCTTTATCATAACGACTGCTAAAACTATATATTTATGGTTATCACTATGTATTTATGGTTATCACGTTGTTATTCCTGCCAAATATTGATGTTTTTATATTTTAGCAGGATCCAGTTTATTGTTCGTATAGATTCTGCCTCGACTTGAAGAATGATCACAAGAACCAAGTCTGTGATGGAAGAAAGTTACTTTTGACATTCTGTGAAAACTCTGTGTGATGGGATGTTTCTGTTACATATTCAGTCAAAATAAAAAATTTAAATCTTCCCATAAATTTTCAATCAGGTTTAGATCATTTGTAGGAATTAACAAACCCGTTCTAAATAATGTAGAAATTTCCAAATATGACAAATATCATATTGTTCTTTAGTTGTTGTGGGAAAACGTTTCCGTACTAAATATAATAGACCTTTTCAATTTAACGACTATATCTTTCTATCGCTACAAATAGTAAGAAAATGGCGCCAACAACAGCCAGTTGGGCTGTCAAACGAAACGTCAAAAAAATGCAGTCATTAAAATACCTGTATTCTCGGTGAAATTTTGCATCATTGGCAGTGGCGGTGCTAAAGGGGTGGGGGGCAGGGTGGTCATGTGCCCACCCGAAAAAGACTTGTGCCCACCCAAGTGCTCACCCATTACCAACATACAAATAATAAGTTTGGTATATAAAATATTTGTGAATAAAATTTTATTTTTAATTCTGAACATTATTTGTATTTATACTTTTGTTCTGAAATTAATAGGGCAGAAATTACATCTCTATGAAAATTTCACCACAGTATTTCCTGCAATTCATAAAAAAGTAAACACTCGGTATATGTAATTATTCGAAAATGGATACCTGTCTTTGTTTTGTTTCATGTGTGCATATGAAAAAATACCATATACTTACGTATCTTTATTATTAAAACAAACGAGTGCTCACCAAGCGCGAATGCAATGGACGCGGGGTAATTCCCCCCTCCCCTCGTAAGCCATGAATTGATAAAAAAACCAAAATCAAACAACCGCAAATATTATAATTAAAGATAAAGAATAAAATTAAATACTTATTGTATTTTACTCAATTAATATTTTTGGCTTGTTTTTGAAATATTAATGTTGATTACAAAATATGGATGTCAGTTAAAATATAATTATTATAATAGTAGAAGTGCAGGTGATATTCAATTCTCACAGTTTATCAGCTTCACATCCCTTGATAAAATGTAACTTTCAATTATAAGGCAATTTGACCTTGAACCAAAAAAAAAAAATATTGCCTGCGGCGCCTTTTTCTTCGGTTACATTTGCTTGGCCTATTACAATCTGGTTCATTCACAAGTATTATTTTGTAAAGATTATTAATAATAATGTCTTTATGATAACAATCTTTATATGCATAGCAACCTTTATGACTGTATGTTCTCTGAATAAGCCACATTATCTTGTTCTTCTACTTTTACAATTATATTTTAACATCCATATTATGTGGTCAAAATTTATATTTCAAAAACAAGCCATCAAATGTTAACTGCGTAAAGTGTAAAATTCATTATTTAATTCAAGTTTAAGTCGTAAGGAGAATATCATGCTGAATTTTAAAACCGTGTTATCGTATCTTTAACTGAGTTGTTGTGGATGAATTTATAGGAAAGCGTTGAAAAAAATTATTCAAAAATCATCAATAATTTACTTCTTTTGATGTCACAACGAATGTAAACTGCTACTGCTATAAATAGTAAAACCTATTATACTAAGTATTAAATACCTAATATTGTTTATATTTTAAGTAATTTAAATTTCTATCATAAATTCTTATTCCGGTTAATTATTTTTTAACATATCTCTCTGAGAGTTCATCCTAAGTAAAAAATGTAAGAACCCCCTTATGTACACAAAATTACGAGCTTTAATTTTGTATTTTTTGTAAATTTTGATACGTGCCACTGTTTTCAAAATAGCCAAAAACTCATTTTTTACCGCTTTGATCTAAGGTGGCGGCAAAATCCGGGGTCGCTAGAGGGTGCAAAATTAGAAATGCTTTTTGGAAGGATCAAAACGTTTATTTTTCCAATATTAAATTACTATAATATTTACGGTTGTTTGATTTTTTTTTATCAAGTCATGGTTTATGGGAGGGGTAATTGAAATTCAACAATTGTCACTTCTTGTTACTAAATTTTAATAGGCTCATATAATCTAATTTTGTTTTATTACCTTTTATGACACTTTATGAAAAGATATGACGATTAATAAAAACTCGATGAGAAAATTCCTTATATTAAGCAAGATATGATTTTTGAAAATTATGCGCTGATTTCGTGACGTCACGTGTGTCCATTTCCGGCTATTTCTGATTTATTCTTTTGTCGTTTTTGGGAGCAAACTGGTATGCATGTGCTTTTTCTGAATTTTTTGTAAGATGTTGAAAAAACTGAATGTAAAAACCGAATGTGTTTTGTGTACCTACATGACAATATAAAATTTTGTAAGATCTTACTTGTAAAGGTCAGTTTTTCAATCTCTGGTAAAAATTTTAACTGTCAGTTAAATAAACAATATTGAATCGAATTACTGACTGCAATGATAAATCGTGTCATTTGACTGTTCACTTCGTTTCAGTTTTGTTTATTTAACTGATAGTTAAAATCTTAACTGGGGATGGTAAAATTTTATATTTTATGTACTGTATTGTTTTTTTAAAAAAATTATTGTAGACTGTAGACCCAGATAAAAGTATAAAGGTGCATTCACAAATGAAAATTAGGTTTAGATTTATGGTTTATACTTTAGATTTAAATACTTTGGCCGCATATTATGTAATGACTCCATTCACACTTCAGAATTTAGGGTCTCTAAATCCAAATCATAAAGCTAAACATTGCAAGGTCCAAACTTTAGGTTTATACGAGAAGAACATGGAGACTGTCATAACTTAATTGCTGAAATATAACCAATAATACTTACCAAGCGAATAAGTGTTGAGTACTGCTTTACCGATATTTTAATATTGATTTTGAAGCATTCTCACAGATATCTGTACATATCAAAACTAATTTTCAGTTAATTTAAACTTACATTTATGAATGACACTTAAACCTAAACAAAACCATAAACCTAATTTTCAAAAAATATCTGCTGCAGTCATCACGTGTACAGATAATAATTATACCATAGTCGAAAAATTTCCCACAAAAATAAATACATACTGTATTTATAGAAATAAATAAATAATAATAAAAAAGAAATAATTTTTATAGTGAACAAATGTTAAAAAATAGTGAATAAGAAATATTGTTAATAGGCCTTATGATAAATGTTTTTTTAATATTATTTTTTGTAATAAGATAATTTTATCTACTAAGGCCTTTTGAAAACAATAAATTTTAACAAAAATAGATAGTTCTTATAATATCTCTGAAACTATAAGAATTTTTGAAATAATTATTCAAATTTAACTCGCCACAGACGCCCCTGTCGTGTTTTTGCTTAAAATATAACATATCAAAATTTCACACCCTTTGCCCTTTGAAAAGGAAATAAATTTTGGCAAAAATAGACAGGTAAATAATAAATAAATAAAATATATCATCACGGCATATTACCCATTGCTGGGTGTGTCAATCTGCTTTATACACAGATTTCGGTAATGATGATAAAATATTTGTACCGTGTGGACGTTTACCAGGCGTCACCTCACGGACTCTCATTGCTGGCGTATATAGGTAGTGAGTAATATATCTGAAACTATAAACATTTTCGAAGAAATAAATCAATTTTTACCCCCCGCAAACTCCCTGTAGTGTTTTGGCATAAAATACAGCTTATGAAAATATCAAACCATTAAGGAAAACGAAATAAATTTTGACAAATAGTAAACAATTGAAATTTCACATATTAACAGTGTTGTGAATTTTGTCTGATTACATTAATTAATGTATCAAACCATAACTACCTTCATAGGTGGCTATGACGAAACAGTGCGCTTATAGATCTTCTAAACGACGTGTTTTCAGTGCTTAGCAGTGCTTTTGTAGACTCATAAGAACACCGAAATAGAAAAAATACTGAACACAGCAGATTAAAATATTAAACAGTTAAATACGTGCCATATTTTTTCTATCAACAATTGTAATACGATATTTAGTGGTTTTATGGAATTGTCATCCTTCATAAAAGTGTTGTTTCATGTTATGAATGTCGAACATGTTTTAATTATAGTGCATTAAGAAGCATCGCGCTGTTGGGAAAATTTTAACTTGTTATCAAGGTGAGTTTACTATGTGCGGTAATTAGTACTTTTAAGTCACCTAAAACATTGCACGTGAATTTGAAGCGATAATATGTACAAACTTACGAGGTGGCGGAGCAAGGTTAACAATCGTCCTAGGTAAATTATCTCTCAATAAACGTAGAACAGTAATCAAATCTCTTCTGTGGTCCTCCAAAACTGATGTCATATTTTTTTTGAAGCAAATGTCCAGGCAGAAATCATTTGCTCCAAACATTACTGTAATCAACTAAAATAACAAAAACTAAAGTATGTAAATATTAGGGTAACATAAATTTCTGTAGACATATCCAGGATTTTGTAAGCCTTGCGGTTTTGGAAAAAAACTTGTTATTGATTAATTATATATTTTACGCACAATTGCATTAAAATTGTATGTTTACATCTTAGTTACCCTGGCTGAAACTGAAAGATTACACCATGCGGGCGGTAAAGTAGCACATGCGGTAAAGCAAAAGCCCGGTGACTTTTAATTGCTTGAAGAATTTCTTTAGAAATTGAGTCTTATAGGCTCCTAGCTGGACATTTAAAAAAATAGTTAGCAATGCAACGCGTCACTTTATTATCTTGTGGCATGGCCACCTGGCCACGTAATATTTTTACATATCGACAAGCTTTAAATATATTTAATATATATATATATATATATATATATATTTCATTTGATTGCAGAAGTGCGTAAAACGTATACATCAGACCGAAATAAATTTACACCCTTGGACAAATAAAATCCCTCCGCTACGCGTCGGACAAATTTCGTCCACAGGCGTAAACCTTTTCTTTTGTCCTCTATACGTAAATAACTATTCCGTATGTCTTCTATTTACGGAAAACTAGTTTATAGAAAAATAATACGTTTGTAGCAAAATGCGCCATTGTTTTTTAAAACTGAGCAAGATTAAAAATCGCTTTTCTAAAAGTATAGATTAATATATGGATTCTTTGATCATTATTTTGTACATTAGGTTCCATTATAATTTTATTAATGTTTAATTTTAATTTATTCTATGAATTTTAAGTAAGTTACTGTAATTTGTATAAAAATATATGTATATATTTTGAAGGTTATAGTGGAATAATTAATTATTTTCATTTTATTACCTAATTTATTTAAATTTATAATAGTTTTCCGTGTTTGTGCAAAAGAGTGATCTAACAATATCAATGAAAAAAGAAGTCAATTTACATTTAAAAAATTTAAATATGTTTTTGAAGTTCAACTGAAATAAACAACTTTCGATTTACATTAATAAGTAGGCAGGAAGTATTTAAAAATATCAAAATTAAAGTAAATGATCGTTTGCTCTATTTCATATTTCTCTAAAAGAATTTTAACGGAAACTAGATGCCAGATCCCGGGAATTGGCAAATTACGGCATACATTTTTGGGGTCAATCAATAAACATGACCTGACTAGCTTACCGATTTTACCATGTTTATCAAATGAATGGACAGTCTACATATTATAGTAACTCGGTAAGTATGGCACCTTATAGTAAAAAGTTTCTATGATGTGATGATTGTTTAATAGTTATTTAAGTATTAAGGTCAGTAAGTGCTTCCTATACCGGTTGAGGATGATTTTAGAGCTCGAGACGAAGTCGAGATGCCCAATACATCCGGTAATGGTAGAAGAGCTCACTGATTTCAATGCTTATTTCATTTTTTGCACGATCAACGCCCAAAATGAAACTAAATAAGATTTGAAAATTATTGTTACATATTAAAAATTTTTGGTTGTCATTTTGAAAGTAAGTTTTGATCGTTGTTTTTATTCACTTACAGCCTCCGCCCTCCGCCTACTGATCAGTAAGTGAGTCACATCACTTACCGATTAGTAATTTGTAAATAAACCTTATAGCCTTGGAAACTATCTATCTATTTAAAAAAAACCCGATCATCCAAAAAATAAATAAACATATGAAGTTTTGTTTAAATACACATAAGCTCGATTCAAACTTTATATATGTATTGGATAACACTTGATGCCCAAAATTTTGGCAACAACTCTCGGAAAAGCTGAACTATTGATAAAAAAGTGGATGCTTGAACATAAAAATATGTCTATAAAAATTGGAATCGCATATACATTTTTTTATTAGGTACCAAAAATGAGCTTCCATAGGAGCCTGGATACGCTCTTGAGAACATATCATACCTTCCAATCTTTCTTCATGTTGACTCTTTTATCCATAGTAATTCTTTTGATTAAAATTTTAGCCATGTACGGTATTTCACTAGAAATTGCAGCACCTTCTGCGGGGTTAAATTGAGATATTCTTTGGTCAGTGAATGAGTCTCCTAGCGAATAACCAAAAAGTTTTGGATTAAACTCTTTTAAAATATTTGGAAGAGTCATATATTGTCGCCATGTACCTTGTCCTCCTAAAATAGCAAATACCTAAATACATTTTTGTAAAAAAAAAAAACACTTTTACTATCACAATAGCTTTGAACGTCCGTCATGTAATGTGACGTCCGATAATGATAAAATATTTAAAGGTAATTTATTTATTGATTTACAAGTACTAACCTATAGACCAGGCTAAACCGCGGTTTTCCATAAAGACTTGAGCGATATTAGTTGCGGCAAGACCGAATCCAGCAGTAAGGCTATCACCTAAAGCCCCGATCACATCAATGTCACCAGGACGCACCTTGTGAACCGATCTCGGGCGTTTCTCACTCCTAAATCCAGTTACATTGCAAGGGAATGGTACTGAGAGCGGGATTTCTTCTTGTATTATCTGAAATATTGTGTTTTCTTTTATACATTGTAGTTTCTTTCTTCACTATTTTGGCCTCTAGGTGTTCGTAAATTCAAATAATGAATGAAAAATGAATTTCCATGAAAAAAAAAAACAAAATGTATGTATCCAACTTCAAAATAAATCTGAAGAGAAAATGGAAAATATGCGGGATAAATTCTACAAAATTATGGGATCTCGAAAACCATAAGAAATACAAAGTCGATTAAATTTAAAGTTGCACCCATCAGAAAGTTATTTATAAATAAATAAATAAATACCCATTGCTGGGTGTGCCAATCTGCTTTGTATGCAGATATCGGTAATGATGAAATATTTGCACCGTGCGGGCGCTCACCAGGCGTCACCTCACGGGCGCTCATTGTTGGCGTGGAGAGTACACCACAGAGGTCAATTTTGTGCCATATAAATTCGAAATATGTGGCATCGGTCGGGATCGAACAAGGTTCCCCAAGCACGCGGCCACGAGTTATTTTAGTAGTGTATTTGTTTTTCTAAAAGAAATGAATAAATAGTATATACTTATCTATATATAAGAAGAAAAAAATCAGAATATTTCAGATTTTTTAAAATAACTACCAAATATGATATAACATTTAAGGTTGAGGTCTTGAGATGTGCACAGAGCCGCAGCAGCGCATAACCGAGTATGTGACAATCGGAAATATTAAAATTCTGCACACCCAGCCACACCACGGTTTCACAAATCAAAAATTCGTTCATTTTTACTCGGGACGGTGATGTAATTTCTATAATGTCAGCATGATAGGTAATGATACCATTTAAAAGAGAATATTTTTTGCTTTTTGACAATATATAACATGTCTATGTTTTAAACAGGAATAATACAATAATTATAATTAATTATTAGGGATATAATAAATGAAAATAACCATCGAACACTTGTTTCGTCTATGCGGCAGTGGTGCGGCCGTATTAGCTGTACTGAGGACATTTCAAGATGTGCAGGCGTGTTGCAAGCCTAGTGCAGCCGAATGCCATTTTTTTACTGGAGCTAACAAAAAAATTTATTTTATATTTTAAATATCGTTGACGTACCTAGATTTTTGACATAAGGAAAGGCGTATAAAATAGTTTTTAACGATAAATAATAGATAAAAATGAAGAAAATAATATTAAATATAAATAAATTATGAGTTTGAGTAGATTAATAGGCAATTAAGTTTTTTGAAACATATAAATTTATATTTCTTTTATATGTAAATAATTACCATACACTAGAAGTGTCTTCTAAAATGTTTTCCTGATACGGCAAAACCGAATTCATATCTTATTTTGTTTTTGAGGTCCCAATGTTAGATACTTTATCCTTGACATTCTATAATATAATAATATTTTCTAAAAATAATAATTAATTATGGAGTACATTTTTTATTTGTAGTTCTCTTGCTCAAATTTATTACAAATTATATATTTAATATTTTTTTTTCAAAACTCCTTTTATAAATATTTTTTTTAAAAAATATACATTATATTAAACAAAATTCTTTTATATACCGGGTGTCTACTTTATTTCCCGAACATAGGAAATTCAATGTTAAAATTTTGATTTGGCGATATCTCTTTACCTATTAATTTTAGGAAAAAAAGTATAATAAAGAAAAATCTTCGGAATGAAAACGTGCATCGGTGCATCGATGAGTACCAAAAAAATTAATAATAGATGGAGTCTAAGGTTAAATATAACTAAAACTATTATAATTACACCTTAACCTTAAAATTAATTTAATAAAAACTATATACGTATTTCGAGAACTAAGTTCTCATCATCAGTAGTACAACAAGGGAAATTTATACAGAGTAGTCAAGATTACTCAACATGTCAACCATGCCAGAGGTCCTAACAACTCTGAAAAACAAGGGAGAGAACTGGGATTATATAAGGACGGATGTCACAGGTGAATGATTACTTATAAACTAAGATAAATTTTGTCCAATAATAATGAGTCATTACATTTTAAATCGTCCAATAATATTTAACTTTGTATTAAATCGAAAAGTTTTGAGTTTGGCACAGGATCGAGATCTGCCTTCATCAACTTATTTTTATATTTATTTATTATTAAACTCTCGTATGCATCTAAATATCTATCATTATTAATGTTTTAAAAGTTTAATGTTAGAATTATTAATTTTGTAATTATTAATGAACATATGTTGAGCTACGCTAGATTTTTCAGGATTACTGCTTTTTAGATGATAAAAATGTACTTTAAATCGAGTGTCAATTTGTCTTTTAGTTTGACCGATGTAAACTTTATTACAATCATTACAACTAATTTTATAAATACCGGATTTTTTGTTCGTATCTATTTTATCTTTAGGGTTCGACTTGTAAGTTACGGTTAAATTTTGATTTTTAAAAATTTTGTTTAAACTTTTGGAAGCTTTATCGTACGGTAGTGTTATGTATTTCATTATTTTTATTATTAGATTGTGTTAACGTTGTAAAATTAGAAATGGATTGGCGATTTTTAAATTTATGAACTAATTTATCGATAACTTTAACCGGGAAGCCGTTATATGTAGCTATTTCTTTATTATAGTTTAGTTCAGTTTCAAATCGTTTTTTGTTTAAAGGAAATTTAGTTAATCTGTTTATTAAGAAATTAAACGAAGCTAATTATGTTGCCAAAAATGATTTGAGTCAGCAGTTATAAATCTGATAGTGTACGTGGATTTTCTATAGATATCATTCGTGGATTTTCTATAGATATCAAACTCTAGTTTTTTCTTGTTTCTAATAACCAGTACGTCCAAAAATGGTAACTGTTCATTGATTTCTTTTTTGATCGTAAATTTAATTGATGGGAAAACTGAATTTAAACTGCCCAGAAACATTTTCAAATCGCAGTTATTGGTATTAACTATGACAAAAATATCATCTATATATCTAATCCAAACTTCAGGAAAATATTTGTTGTTTTTCTTTAATTCAACTTCGAAATTACTCATAAATAAATTAGCTAAAAATGGTGACAAACTATTTCCCATAACTGTACCTTCATTTTGGTGGTAATATTTATTATTTTCTTGAAAATAATTTTGCTTCATACAAAGTTCAGTAAGTTTTAAATACTCATTAATTTTTGAATCCTGCAAATTGTTATTTTCTAAAAATGTTTTCAAATATTCTAAAATTTCCGAGATAGGTACACTTGGAAATAAAGAACTCACGTCAAAAGAAACCAATATTACATCTTTAATTTTCTCGATGAATTGTAATGAATTTTGTACGGAAAATGTTTGCGGTTGATTTGGAAAACTACTAAATTCATTGACTAACTGCACTTTCAACGCAAATAAGTTGGTGAATTTATGCCAGAAACTATAGGTCTTACTGAATTACCCGGTTTATGAATTTTTGGAAGACAGTACATTTTCGGAACTACTGGGTTTGAAACGTTAAGTTTAAAATGTATATCTTTATTGATTAAATTTGGGCAGTTTTTAAGGGTGTTTTTATATTCTCTGAGCATTTTAGGTAATGAATTTTTATTAAATTGCGTGTAAGGTCCGTTATTTAATTGATTATTTACTCTAATAAAATATTCTGATTTATCTAATATGACAATTTTATTCCTTTTATCTGCCTTTAAATAAATTTTAATTAATATCATTCTTGTTAGGTTTGTTTTTGAAACGATTTAAATTATTATTTATTTGAATTTTACAAGCGTTCCTAATATAATCTTTAGTGTCGTTATCGAAATGTTTAATGCTGGTTTCAATGTAAGCTATTATATTATCTAACGGTGAGTTATATTTATTTGGTGAATATTTTAAACCTTTATTTTATTCTCTCTACAATCTCGCAATAAAAAGTATTTGTAACTTTATAGCTTTGATTCATATATTCAATGAAAAATCTACCGGACAAGGAATGGAATCAACGTTAATTTGTGCATAAAACACGTGAATGTGAAAATTATATGAATTTACTATATTTTTTGAGTCTATCTAGAGTCAATTGCTATGAATCCCAGAACGAGGAAATGCAAAATAATGCCAAAATCGGTTTTGCATATAATATAACTAGTTTTCTCCACTATTTCAGCCCCTAATTTCACCCAGTTAAAACCACGGTTAATAAAATTCTTGCCGCCCCTGAAAAGTAAAGGATGTTATATTAAGCGTCGATGGGAGCCAACACGGGGGCGAAGCGGAGTGATTAGTTGTCGACGGGTTCCCAGTGGAGCGGTTTTTTTATGACTAAATCTTACTTAAATAGTGACATATATTTAATGATAAAAAGTAGGTACTTTCATATACAAAAAATAATTTTATAATGTTTAATTACTTTTACTGATGACAGAATGTATTAACAGATGTTCGTATTGAAATAGTTTGGAGACCACAATTTGGTGATATTTCAGAGGTAAATTAAATTATTTACTAACCGTGTTTCGTCTATTATAGTTATACGACTGCAAATACAAGGAAGACGATACGATTGGTGTGTACTTGTCTCTTGTAGTTAAACTGTTACGGAAATACGTAGTGCGTAAGCGTTTATTTTTATAGCGAGACTCTAGCCGACTCTAGCGAGACTCTCGTGCAAGAACGAGACGAGACCCAAAAAAAATGTCCGAAAACGAGATGAGATCGATATTTTATATTTATCGTCTCATCTCGCCTCGCGTTTATCACTAGTTTTGGGGTATATTTAGTCAAAGAGAGTAGGAAAATTAGCTATTATTGCAATAATTATAAATAGCAAAGGTTACCTTGATGTTCTAAAAACAATTTTAAAGCTATGTGCAGAAAAAGGATAATTAGACAAAGACAATTTTACTTTCATACAAAAGAACGATCCGACAAATAATAAGCGTCTTAAAAGAGAATGGCTATTGTATTTACATAGGTGCCGACTACGTGGGGGCTCCGGGGCTCGAGCCCCCACACGGAAAAATCTGAGGGGGCTGGAGCCCGCACATGAAAAAATCCGAGGGGGCTCTGCCCCCACACGAAAAAATCTGAAAGGGTTCTGCCCAACAAAAAGAAGACTCATTTTGAAATATTTTTATTACATCAATTACTTATACAAAGTATAATCTATACCTATTCTATTTATTTTATAAAATTTCGAACTTGTCATATTGTATTAAGTACTGTGTAAGTAACGCGTACGGACTAGCAAATAGTGTTGCCAGATTTAAAATGCAGTATTGTGGGAAATTAATAATAAAATGATCAGATTTTAGTAAAAATACTGTAGATTTTGTAAATTCCTGTGAATCTGTGAATCAAATTTTCCACATACATGCAATTGAAATTTAGGTTCTATCTGTCTTATGTTAAGTTTCGCGATAAATTTAAAATAAGTCAAGGTTTTCTTAAAATTAGTTAGATATTTTAAGTCATACGATAAATTCAGATCTTTTGTATAATTTTATTTATGTACGAATTTTAAGAAATAAAGTTTTTATTTGGTATTTTTTGTTGCCCCTTTTCAGCCCCCACACGAAAATCCAAAAGTCGGCGGCTAATATCAAAAATAAGCTCAATCATCCTCCACTGTCATCGGACTTTATCCCAATTGAGCAAGTGCAAGAAATTCTTGAAAGAAACAAGAATATATAACATTAAAAATAAAGAAGAATTAAAAAATAAACTTCAAGAAGAATGACAGAATATAATGCCATCGAGGACCAAAAATTTGGTACATTCAATGTTTCTGTTATAAAAACGAAAGGAACCCCAAAATAGATTGAAACTATTGTCGTAAGAAGACTGTATATATTAACTTTGATAATCAAATTACTAAGACAATTATAAATACTAAAAAGAAAAGAAAACAAAAAAAAACATTTATTCTTAAAAATAATTTGATCATCGATGCAGGATGCTAATACAATGTGTCGTATTGTCGCTGCCTGTTGCACGTTGCACAGGTTATACCGATTGCCCACAGCGAGGGGCCCATTGTATCTGCGGGGCCCATCCGCCCATGTCCACGGGACCGACAAAAACGATTCGTTATAAACCAAGTACGTTATAAACGAAAACAATAGCACTGTTCTTATACAGTTTGTACTTTTAAATTAGTTCGTTTTACCCGGAAGATCGCTATAACCGGGTTCATAATAAGCAGACATTGCTGTAATTTCATGCAATAAAACAATAATGATAATTCTTTTGAATTGAGTTATGCCATTTTGTATATTTTACTGTTCTTAACTTTGAATTGCCTACTTCAAATTCAAGGTAAACACATGCGGACAATAATAAATTGCGGATGATACAATATACGCAAGATAAATGTTTAAATAAAAATCAATGTTCATTATAATAAATCATTGATATTCTGTGTAGGTTTTACGTATTGTTCTATTAATATTTATAGAAATTACTACTTTGTAATTAATTTTGGTAAATATGACGAATCATTTCCTTAACTTTTATGTGACGAACATTACTTTAAACTTTTCATAAATATGTAATTGACCTCAGTTGGTGAGGATAAACTAGTTTATTACATCTAGCTAAGAGTTTTAAGTTTTTTTTTTTGTGAAGGATAAAAACAAAAGTGTGTGATTAATTACAGTAAAAAATAATACGTAAAATAGAAAATGACAAAAACGTATTTTTCTGTAAAAACATGTTATTATATGTACGCCATTAACACTAATAGGTATGCATTTAAAATAAAATGAAGATTTTAATTTTAATGGAAATAATAAATACTTACATTCATTTGTTTTGCGAGGCGTAAATTTGCTTTATCGTGAGAATTTCTTCCTAAAATAGCCATTATTCCTTCACGACTCACTTTATATACAGGATAAAATTGTTCGAAAACTGCTTGAGGTTGAAAACTTTGACATTTTATAAATGAAATGGGTAACAGAGTAGTAATTAATAGTACATATAATTGTTTCATTTTACTTTTTCTACAAGAAATACGAAAATGATTAATCAGTTTATTAAAAACTAAAAATATTATACATACTTTATTTTTAAACAACTACTTTCTTATTATAATTTTACAATGTATCATGACATCTATAAAATTAATTTTAAATCTCAATAAATTAAAATTTTAATTTAATTAAAATAATATTTGAAGCCTTTAAACTAATAATACTTTGAGAAAAAGTTTCTGAATTAAATAAAAGTAGCAACATGCAAATTATAAATAAATTTTATATTTAAATTATATATGTTAATAAAATTTAAACACATTTTTTCAATTTAAACTAGTTAAAAAATTTTTTCAGATCTCATATTAAAATTAAACTTCCTTTAGTGTAAAGTCTGTTTGGTTTAAAACAAAAATTTATACCGAATGTGCCCTTATTAAATGTAATAGTATAAAATAAAAAAAAAAAAATTAAATATATCCTTTTCATTAATTAAAATGAAATATGTATCCAATATTGTAGTTTTTTAAAATTTCGCTATTTACAAATATATAGAACTTTTTACTTTTCCACTCACTTTTTTCGCTCATCAGCAACATTCATACACGCTTCACTTCACAATGCATATATTCACTATCAGAGACTCGCACTTGTGGTTTAAATATGTACTGCCGCGTCCCTGTTGGTCGGCAAAATACTCAATATTTTTCATGAATGGGTCGCCCGGATGGATAAGCAGAGGTTGATAAAATACCTGATTGCCTTCAACGCAGCAGGATTGAAATAACTTTTTTTCTGTTTATTTCTGGGTACCCACATTTTGTACTTGTGCAGGTAGGTATACTTTTTTTACTTTATTATTTAAATGATGTGAGTAATAATTATTGTTTTCTGTGAAATTTGTATAATCGTAGACAGAGCTGGGCAAAGTACCGGAAAGTAGTACTTGAAGTACAAGTACCAAGTATCTTAATGTTTCTAAATGTACTTGACGTACAAGTACTTTTTTACCTCTCGCTAAAAGAGGTATTGAATTCATGCTAAAAATCGCATATCCAGATTTTATTGAATATGCACGTTTTAAGGTCCCTAGAATCCGATTATAACATTTTTACGATGATGTCCGTATGTGTGTATGTGTGTGAGTGAGTGTGTGAGTGAGTGTGTGTGTGTGTGAGAGTGTGCGTGTGAGTTGTGTGTGAGACTATGAGTGTGTGAGAGTGTGGGTGTGTGAGTGTGTTGAGTGCGTGAGTGTGTGAGTGCGTAAGTGCGTGAGTGTGTGAGTGTGTGAGTGTGTGTGTGTGAATGTGTGTGTGAATGTGTGTGTGAATGTGTGTGTGTGTGTGTGTGTGTGTGTGTGTGTGTGCGCGTGTGTGTGTGTGTGTGTGTGTGTGAGTGAGTGAGTGAGTGAGTGAGTGAGTGAGTGAGTGAGTGAGTGAGTGAGTGAGTGAGTGAGTGAGTGAGTGAGTGAGTGAGTGAGTGAGTGAGTGAGTGAATGAGTGTGTGAGTGAGTGTGTGGGTGTGACTGTGTGTGTGTGTGTGTGTGTGTGTGTGTGTGTGTGCGTGCGTGCGTGCGTGCGTGTGTGTGTGTGCGTGCGTGCGTGCGTGCGTGTGTGTGAGTGCGTGCGTGCGTGCGTGCGTGTGTGTGAGTGCGTGCGTGCGTGCGTGCTCGCGTGTGTGTGTGAGAGTGTGACTGACTGTGTGTATGTGTGTGTGTGTGTGTGTATGTGTGTGTGTGTGTGTGTGTGTGTGTGCGTGCGTGCGTGTGTGTGTGTGTGTGTGTGTGTGTGTGTGTGTGTGTGTGTGTGTGTGTGTGTGTGTGTGTGTGTGTGTGTGCGTGCGTGCGTGTGTGTGTGTGTGCGTGCGCGCGCGCGTGTCTGTGTGTGTGTGTGTGGATGTTGGATCCGCGATTTCTCAAATATTATAAAACTTAAGACATTTTTAACTACGGATTCATCAATCTAACAATAATGGGAAGAGTTGATTAAGTTTTGGTAACAATTGGACAACCGGAAGTACTTAGTAGTTGCAAGAAAAAAATCATCTAAATATTATTTATCGAAAATTTATGTAAATACTTATATCAAAGAACGTTAAATTCTTTATTCGATAAATATAAATTCATTATTATATCTTCTATAGATTTAGATATAAAGAAATGCATATAAAATAAATTGATGTGAAAAATCTCAGATCAAACTACTTCAAGGCAAGAAATTCAAATGATTGTAATTGACACATAAACGTCACTGTCAAAAATATTTGTATGCCACTGTCAAAAATATTTGTACATCATTATGAAGATTATGAAAATAAAAAAAAGTCAACAACGCAAAAGAATATACGTAAAAAAGATTATAAATGGAATTTGCAAAAAATGACGAAAGTAGAAAAAGAAAATTTCAGGATATTGAATATAAAGAAAATGTATGTATTGTACATAATTTATATTAAAATATCCCATAGATTTTGCAAATATATGTGAGAATTATTTTGTAGTGAGACATGAATATATGTATTTGTATTTAAAAATATTTTTCGTACCTCCGTCCAGAAATGCGCTGTTGCTGACCTTGGTCGCCAAAAGGAGTTGGCATTACTGTTCTGGTGATATGTCAGTTTAAGATTATTTTCAACGCAAGAATTAGCAAAATGTTTACAAATTTTAGGGCTAAATCTTTAATTGTTGTAACTTAAATAAGTAAATTTTGTCATAAAAATAATAATATGCTGCCATTGCTGTCATCTCGTATAAATTAATTATAACTTCCAACATTAGGACTAATTTGTTTCGTTTGTTTTGTATTTACAACTGACTTCACGTGATACAATTGAGTTTTCGCTATCTGTCATTGAAAATATGCGAAAGTATATATATATATATATATATATATATATATATATATATATATATATATATATATATATATATATATATATATATACAGTGTGCGTTTAAAGTGTGGAATATCAAAAAAAAAAGCCGAACTCAGCCGGTTTTTATAAAAACGCTGAAACACGTCGATTTTAATTTTTAAAAATACACATTAATATGTACGATTCATCTTCCGACTTTCATTTGTTTTTGCAGTTATGACGTCTTCACAAAAAAATTTAAATGACAACATAGATTTTTAATAGTGAAATCCGATAGTGATTTTTCTTCCCTTTATGATCATGTAAATAAATCATAACATTGCATAACAAAAATTCTGAGATAAATCGAGTTGAACATTTAATAATAATGAATAATCAACATACCCTGATAAAAACATTTAAAAGTTAAATCCGCCATGGCCTTGATAATTTAGAAGAATATTATTAAAATTCAACAATAAACTACAATATTTATGTCTAGAGACTTGAAGATTGACAGAATAATTGGATGAAACAGTTTGCTACATTTAAATTTTTTATCGAGGTAGGTATCTTGATTATTCATTATTATTAAATGTTCAACTCGATTTATCTCAGATTTTTACCTCTCGCTAAGAGAGGTATTGTATTCATGCTAAAAATCGCATATCCAGATTTTAATGAATAAGCACGTTTTAAGGTCCCTATATCCGATTATAACATTTTTACGATGATGTCCGTATGTGTGTGTGTGTGTGTGTGGGGATGTGTGTGTGGATGTTGGATTCACTATATCTCAAATACTATGAGACTTAAGACATTTTTAACTACGGATTCCTCAATCTAACAATAATGGGAAGAGTCCAGTCAGTTTTGGTAACAATTGGACAACCGGAAGTAGTAGTTACAAGAAAAAAATCGTCTAAATATTATTTATCGAAAATTTATGTAAATACTTATATTAAAGAACGTTAAATTCTTTATTCGATAAATATAAATTCATTATTATAGGTTCTATAGATTTAGAGATAAAGAAAGGCATATAAAATAATTTGATGTAAAAAATCTCAGATCAAACTACTACAAGACAAGAAATTCAAATGTTTGTAATTGACACATAAATGTCACTGTCAAAAATATTTGTATGCCTCTGTCAACAATATTTGTATATTATTATGAAGATTATGAAAATAAGAAAAAGTCAACAACGCAAAAGAATATACGTAAAAAAGAATATAGAAGGAATTTGCGAAAAAATGACGAATATAAAGAAAAAGAAAAGGAAAGTAGAAAAAGAAAATTTCAGGATATTGAATATAAAGAAAATGTAAGTATTGTACATAATTTATTTTAAAATATCCCATAGATTTTGCAAATATATGTGAGAATTATTTTGTAGTGACACATGAATATATGTATTTGTATTTAAAAATAGTTTTCGTTTAATGCGTACAACCAGGTAAAATATCTGGCGAGAGGTTATGTGTTGGCCACATCAGATTTTTTGTTATGCAATGTTATGATTTATTTACATGATCATAAAGGGAAGAAAAATCACTGTCGGATTTTACTACTAAAAATCTATGTTGTCATTTAAATTTTTTTGTGAAGACGTCATAACTGAAAAACAAATGAAAATCGGAAGGTGAATCGTACATATTAATGTGTATTTTTAAAAATTAAAATCGACGTGTTTCAGCGTTTTTATAAAAATCGGTTGAGTTCGGCTTTTTTTTTGATATTCCACACTTTAAACGCACACTATATATATATATATATATATATATATATATATATATATATATATATATATATATATATATATATATATATATATATATACCACTAATGTTTGCATGATATATTTTCAATAAATATAAAATAATTTTGTTATGCAATGTTATGATTTATTTACATGATCATAAAGGGAAGAAAAATCACTGTCGGATTTTACTACTAAAAATCTATGTTGTCATTTAAATTTTTTTGTGAAGACGTCATAACTGAAAAACAAATGAAAATCGGAAGGTGAATCGTACATATTAATGTGTATTTTTAAAAATTAAAATCGACGTGTTTCAGCGTTTTTATAAAAATCGGTTGAGTTCGGCTTTTTTTTTGATATTCCACACTTTAAACGCACACTATATATATACCACTAATGTTTGCATGATATATTTTCAATAAATATAAAATAATTACGCATTTTAAGCTCAATTTAAGTAATTAAATTTAAACTTACAATGCAAAACCGATAAAAATATATGTTCATTTTTTTAGGTTATGTAAAATAGAATAAAGTGTTGAGAAATATACAAAGAATTTATGGAGATGTCGGCACAAAAAATCTTGTGTATCATATAATGTTCAGTTTCTGGCCTAGTGATACAAATAACTATTTCGTTTTATGCGTACAACCAGGTGAAATATCTGGCGAGAGGTTATGTGCTGGCCACATCAGATTTTTATTTTCTAAAGTATTTGATAGTACCAAGTACTTGAAAATGTATTTGTAAATTTGGGTGCAAGTACTTTTTCAGGTAGATGATATTTTTCTGATTAAATGGACCTTAAATGTTGATTATAAATAAATCATCATGGCATATTACCCATTGCTGGGTGTGCCAATCTGCTTTGTACGCAGATTTCGGTAATGATTATTGATAAAAAATTCAAATTTAAAACAAGATTTCCTCGCCGGGACTCTGCTATATCACCTAGCAAGGGATATAATTTGTAAAATTTAGAGCTGCACTTTTTTGTTCCAGAATAGGAGAGGGGGGAGGGGGTTCTTAATTTTTTCTTAAAATGAGCAGTTGCTGGGTTTAATATCTTTTTCAGTGGCGCATATAGATTTTTATTTCGGAGGGGACCCAGGTTGTAAAAAAATCTTATATTACAGATGTACAGGCTGAACACTAGAAATCGTGATATAGGAAAACAGTTTTTGTCAATTATTATCTGTCTCGTAAAAATTATGTAAAGCTTTATTCATAAAGGTTTAAAGAAATTCTGAATTTTTAGATTAAACTTTTTACCTCTCGCCAAGAGAGGTATTGTATTCATGATAAAAATCGCATATCCAGATTTTAATGAATAAGCACGTTTTAAGGTCCCTAGTATCCGATTATAACATTTTTACGATGATGTCCGTGTGTGTGTGTGTGTGTGTGTGTGTGTGTGTGTGTGTGTGTGTGTGTGTGTGTGTGTGTGTGTGTGTGTGTGTGTGTGTGTGTGTGTGTGTGTGTGTGTGTGTGTGTGTGTGTGTGTGTGTGTGTGTGTGTGTGTGTGTGTGTGTGTGTGTGTGTGTGTGTGTGTGTGTGTGTGTGTGTGTGTGTGTGTGTGTGTGTGTGTGTGTGTGTGTGTGTGTGTGTGTGTGTGTGTGTGTGTGTGTGTGTGTGTGTGTGTGTGTGTGTGTGTGTGTGTGTGTGTGTGTGTGTGTGTGTGTGTGTGTGTGTGTGTGTGTGTGTGTGTGTGTGTGTGTGTGTGTGTGTGTGTGTGTGTGTGTGTGTGTGTGTGTGTGTGTGTGTGTGTGTGTGTGTGTGTGTGTGTGTGTGTGTGTGTGTGTGTGTGTGTGTGTGTGTGTGTGTGTGTGTGTGTGTGTGTGTGTGTGTGTGTGTGTGTGTGTGTGTGTGTGTGTGTGTGTGTGTGTGTGTGTGTGTGTGTGTGTGTGTGTGTGTGTGTGTGTGTGTGTGTGTGTGTGTGTGTGTGTGTGTGTGTGTGTGTGTGTGTGTGTGTGTGTGTGTGTGTGTGTGTGTGTGTGTGTGTGTGTGTGTGTGTGTGTGTGTGTGTGTGTGTGTGTGTGTGTGTGTGTGTGTGTGTGTGTGTGTGTGTGTGTGTGTGTGTGTGTGTGTGTGTGTGTGTGTGTGTGTGTGTGTGTGTGTGTGTGTGTGTGTGTGTGTGTGTGTGTGTGTGTGTGTGTGTGTGTGTGTGTGTGTGTGTGTGTGTGTGTGTGTGTGTGTGTGTGTGTGTGTGTGTGTGTGTGTGTGTGTGTGTGTGTGTGTGTGTGTGTGTGTGTGTGTGTGTGTGTGTGTGTGTGTGTGTGTGTGTGTGTGTGTGTGCGCGTGTGCGCGTGTGCGCGTGTGCGCGTGTGCGCGTGTGCGCGCGTGTGCGCGCGTGCGTGCGTGCGTGCGTGCGTGCGTGCGTGCGTGCGTGCGTGCGCGTGCGTGCGTGCGTGCGTGCGTGCGTGCGTGCGTGTGTGCGTGTGTGTGTGCGTGCGCGTGCGCGTGCGCGTGCGCGTGCGTGTGTGTGTGTGTGTGTGTGTGTGTGTGTGTGTGCGTGCGTGCGTGCGCGTGCGCGTGCGCGTGCGCGTGCGCGTGCGCGTGCGCGTGCGCGTGCGCGTGCGCGTGCGCGTGCGCGTGTGTGTGCGTGTGTGCGTGCGTGCGTGCGTGCGTGCGTGCGTGCGTGCGTGCGTGCGTGCGTGCGCGTGCGTGCGAGCGCGCGGGCGTGCGTGCGTGCGTGCGTGCGTGCGTGCGTGCGTGCGTGTGTGCGTGTGTGCGTGTGTGCGTGTGTATGTGTGTGTGTGTGTGTGTGTGCGTGCGTGCGTACGTGCGTGCGTGTGTGTGGATGTTGGATTCACTATATCTCAAATACTATGAGAGTTAAGACATTTTTAACTACGGATTCCTCAATCTAACAATAATGGGAAGAGCCCAGTCAGTTTTGGTAACAATTGGACAACCGGAAGTAGTAGTTACAAGAAAAAAATCGTCTAAATATTATTTATCGTAAATTTATGTAAATACTTATATTAAAGAACGTTAAATTCTTTATTCGACAAATATAAATTCGTTATCATATCTTCTATAGATTTAGAGATAAAGAAAGGCATATAAAATAATTTAATGTAAAAAATCTCAGATCAAACTACTACAAGGCAAGAAATTCAAATGTTTGTAATTGACACATAAATGTCACTGTCAAAAATATTTGTATGCCTCTGTCAAAAATATATGTATATTATTATGAAGATTTTGAAAATAAAAAAAAGTCAACAACGCAAAAGAATATTCGTAAAAAAGAATATAAAAGGAATTTGCGAAAAAATGACGAATATAAAGAAAAAGAAAAGGAAAGTAGAAAAAGAAAATTTCAGGATATTAAATATAAAGAAAATGTAAGTATTGTACATAATTTATTTTAAAATATCCCATAGATATTGCAAATATATGTGAGAATTATTTTGTAGTGAGACATGAATATCTATATGTATTTGTAGTTAAAAATATTTTTCGTTTTATGCGTACAACCAGGTAAAATATCTGGCGAGAGGTTATGTGTTGGCCACATCAGATTTTTAAATTTAATCTCTTGATGTCCAGTACTTAACTAAAGATGTGGTAAAAACATATTTAGTATGCGTTATTTCAAGAAATAAGCGTCCATAAACTGTCAATTTTTTTTTTGACATGTTATACGGATGTATGAAGAAAGAACTACAAGAAAAGTTTATGATGCAAATATAACAAAGAAAAACCGACGAGGGAGACCAAGGAAAATATGAAGAGATGAGATGAAAAAACAATGGACAAGAAAAACATCAAATGGAAGGATGCAAAATAATTAAGAAAGGACAGAAAACAATGGAGAAATATATGGAAACGGAAACCAAACGAATAGCCAATCCACACCCAGCCTTACACCAGAGAGGTTAGAAAGGCTTGGAATTATGTATGTTTGTACTTGGTTTCATATATTGCATAACGTTTATTTCTTAAAATTCTGTATATGCATATCTATTTTTTCCACGTCTTTAAATTAATATTTCTGGAATAACAAAAATGCAAATTTAAGAATTTTGATACATAAAAATTCAGAATTATATTCTCTAAATCATTTGTATAAAACAGTAAATAATGTTTAAACTTTAAACAACTGTTTTCCCTTGTTAAACGCGTATGTCGCGTTTTCCAGTGTTCACTCTGTATATATATAAAATAACGTAGTAATATACCGTAACATAAAGTTTACTGAAATATAATCAGCCATCTTAAGAGAAGTGTAAAAAGTTTTGGTAGCTGTGCAGTACGTAAACATACGTTGCGGGGCCAAATGCGCCCGTCTATGGAACGTAAGTTAGCTCCGCGTTTAAAAAAATATATATTTGAATGTAACAAAATTATTATACTCATATTAGTAATAATATAAAATAATTTAATAATGGAAAAATATTTCGGTGTGGGCCCGGGCCCCTCGGGCCTCCCCTTATTTTCGCCACTGGATTTTGTAAAGATATAAATCAAAAATATTTCACCACATTTATTTACAAAAGAATAGGCGATAAAGGTAAAAACTATGGACTACAAGACAACTCCAATATCCAGATGTGTTGCGGGAAACGCTCGTTCTAATAATTAAAAATATATTTTGTACTTCTTGTTTCATGTACACATTTGAATAATAAGTAATTTATAAAAAAGTGAAAGCAACTGCAAAATTTGAATTTAGAGCTGCATTTTTAAATTTAGAACTGCAGAAACAAGCCAGAGCTGCACCAAATTATATCCCCTATCACCTAGCGATTGCATGACGTAAAATTAACGCATGTGAACGCCAAGCGATGTGAGAAGCAGTTCCGAGATGTTAGAGTGACGTCAATTTTACTTCATTCGATTACCACTATACGGCACAGTCCCGGCACTGTAATATAAACATTATTTTTTCACTACTAGCTACACAATGGTACTTTATTGACCGAATAGAGTGCCGTGAAATTGAATTTCTCAACCCGTCCATTGTTACCAGTATATATTTTTTCATTATTAACCGATAATAAGTTAATAATAAATAAATTTACATTTTTTGATAATTCTGTGACAGTTTTAAATCAGAAATGTTTATAGCAAGTTTAAGTATAATCAAGAGACTTTATTTATTAATATTTTATGCATTTAAATGCTTGTTTAAACACCTTAATTCAATATTAAAAATTCGGATTAATTTGAATATTTTTTTTTCGCGCCGAGAACATATTAAATACTTGACATTTCTTTCATGTCAATTTCGCTTATTCAATGTAAAAAAAAAACTATTTAAAAAGAACACTTTAAAATAATATTTGCGATTTAACAATAAATAATACAAATGCTTGAACCGTGCAACCAAAAACTGTGCAATCACAATCATATGATACAACCTGTCAATGAGCACTTATGTTTAAGCATAGCATTCGGAGAGTGACGAGCCCAGAGTCGAATAAAGTTAGTTAAATGATGTGATGCTTTTTAATGTAAACCTGTCCCGAACACTACAGTAAGTAAACGAAAATTTAATTTTTCTATTAATAAGGACTTTCATTTTAGGTTATTGTTACCTAACACTGCTAACAGACAGAATTCAATACAACATAGACAATAATTATGGTAAGAACCACAAATTAAGTGAATAAATAAATTACTATTATAAACAAGTACTTGCTAAGCTATTTGTAAAAATTATAATTAATTGTACAATTATGACAAGTCATATTTATTGCAGATCCTGCAGTACTTAGGGAACCAGTAGGAAAATTAGTTGAAGTTGAAGGTATATTAATTATGGTATTATTTATAGTATTTGTTTCCTCAACATTCATTCTTGTAGATGGGATTTCAATATTGTTTTCTGCTGATGTCACAACAGAAACATCAGGAAATGTATTACTTGAAGACGGTGATGTCACTTGACCTTGTACCATGCATGCTATATTTTTTTTAACGGAAAACGAATCTTCCACATATCCTTCAGCTACGGTGGTAGACTTCCACCCTCCGTGCTGCGTTAATTGAAGAATGTTACCACCCCTAGAATCTAATATTGTGGCCGAGGTTCTTCGGAAACTATGGCCAGTGTACAATTCCGGATTCTGAAGTTTCAAATACATGGCAATTTGTTTGGTATTTGTCCTATGGTATTGTGACCAATATTTTGTCTAGTAGCTTTTCCACAACGTATAGATATAAATAATTTTGGCATGTCTGAATTTTGTCTAATTTTATATTTTTTTAAAATTTCAATCCAGAATGTCTCCATTACTACGAATTTTCTGGAAGATCCATTTTTAGTGTTCCGGATGTTGATAATAATCATATCATCTTTTACGGTTAAATCAGAAGTCAGCAAATTGCAAAGTTCATCACTTCTGCATGCACCCGCAACACCAATTATAAGAACTGCCTACAATGATAATTTTATCAAAGTTTGTTAAACAATCGCATCTAATAAAATTAAAAATTTACCTTAATTACAATATATTCTTCAGGTGCCTCAGTAAGAAATTTTGTAATCTCTTCCTTACTAAAAACTGATGATTTTTTTGGGTGATAATTTACGTTTTTCCGTTTTAAAAATGCAATTAATTTAAAATTCTTTGAAATATCAATGTTTTCTTTTAAAGAAAGAGTTGATTTCAACATTGAGTAATGAGCCCAGGCAGAGGAGGATTTTTTATTGCTTACATAATCTTGGATGTATGCAAGAACTACATTTTCAGAAATTTTAATAACTTCTTTAGTACTGCACCAATTCTTAAATGTTGTATACGCTTTTAAATATAGATGTTTCGATTTTTCTGGCAATAGTTTTTCATTTAAATTTTCTGCAATCTCCCGTAATTCGGGAGGTGTACAACTTAAATCTTCACTAATCATGATTATTTTTATAAAACTGTCACAATGAAATGATAAAATTTCAGTTTTTGTTTTAATAAACAATTTTACTAGGCATCTATGCATCAATTGTGCAAGCACATTTAAAAGTAAAATGACGTTATGGTGGGATTAATTTCATAAATAATTATTAAAATTACGCGCTAGTAGTGAAAAAAAAATAGTATATATACCACGGTTATGAAGAGCATTATTGCCCTCGCGAATTATAATCCCTCGGTTCCCTCGGGATTATAATCTTTTCGCTCGGTCAATAATCATACTCTTCACAACCTTGGTGTATAATATACTATTATGCAGTATGCAGATTATAATTTATTTATGCCAAAAAATTTGCAAATATATCTTTACTCTCATATTATCGCTGAAAATATATTTATTAATGAAATTCACATAATTATGTACTATCGGAATAACACTACTCCATTGCAAAAGGAACACTGGCAGGCAAACAGTCTCATAACATTGCTAACTTTTAAATTATTCATCGCACTTTAAGTACATTTAAAATACTTCAAGTATTAAGTACCAAGTACTTGTGAATAGACTTACTTTGTCCAGTACAAAGTACTATAAATAGAAATACTGCAAGTACAGTACTTGAAGTACTGAAAGTACTTACAAGTCTAATATAGTTATTTATGTAACAAGTGTGTAAAGTAGTACTTTTTTGGTCGAGTGCGATGTTTTACGCATGAGGCGCAGCCGAATGCGGAAATTGTAGCACGAGACAAAAAATAATATTTTACACACGTGTTGCATACAACATTTTTCCTACAACCGAAATGGTATTGATGTTTCTCATGATACTGAGTGTACAGGCATCTAGCAGCTTCAAATACTGTTAGTACTCTTTCTCTTAACATGTACAAAATTTAACTTAAACACTTGGAAGAATCTCAGACAGACGATGATTAGTCTTTTATAATGTACAAATTGTATATTTAATATTAATATTAAAAATTAGGTTAGGTTAGAATACTTGTCAAAAAAGTGTTAATGTTCTTAAAAATTAGATCCGTTCTCAATCTGTTAAAAAAAATATTAGATTTGATCATTTACAGTGTATATTAATATTTCTTAATAAATTTTATTACTTTTATTATTATTTACTACCTACACTTGACAGATAAATTAACCGAATTTTATTGTTGCCTAGCAACGCTTATTTACTTTTCAAGCACTAGTGCGTGAAAAGTACTTTTCACGCACTAGTGCTTGAAAAGTGACACTTTACACACTGTAATGAGTGCGTGAAAAGTACTTTTCACACACGGTTGTAGGAAAAAGTACTTTTCGTGCAAGTATTGCCCAGCTTTGCGCATGTTTATGTTTTGAAGATTATTTGTTGATATTTCTTACAACCAATGAAATGTTCTATTTTGTGTCGCGTGTCTGCGTTTTAACCAATCCTGTCATTATTATACTAAGAATAAAGCTCTAGAGATTATTTCCGGGAATGTAGCTTCTGTTTTTGTTTACATATGTCAGATAGTAATTAACACATAAATAAAATGAGCGAAAAAGACCAATTTTGTGCCATTTCTTATCATGAAATAAACTAAACAAATATAGAAACCACTTCTAGAAATACCATAATTAGTAATTATATCTTTTGATTGTTTATTTTGTATTGTCAAAGTGTGTACTAGTTGCTAAAACAGACAGCCATCTAAATAAATGAAGCTAGTTAATGACGATAGTAGATAGCGTTATAGCATGCCAGCCTGATTCCGTTGTTTGAAACTTGTGGATCAAAAAATAATCGAATTAAATTCGAGAGTTGTATAAATTATAAAACAATTTTCCAGATATTTCTCAAACTTGTTCCCTTTTGGCAATAGTCACGAAAGCCCGTAGCAACAAGTTTTCGAAAAATCTGTCAAATTATTATCAATTTATTCTCACTCTCGTTATATTATTAATGAAAATGGAAAAGTTTGTGTTTTGAAAATCAATATTTATATGTTAATATGTATGATATATAATAATAATAGTAATAATAATAATAATAATAATAATAATAGTAATAATAATAATAATAGTAATAATAATAATAATAATAATAATAATAATAGTAACAATAATAATAATAGTAACAATAGTAACAATAGTAACAATAGTAACAATAGTAACAATAGTAACAATAGTAACAATAGTAATAATAGTAATAATAGTAATAATAGTAATAATAGTAATAATAGTAATAATAGTAATAATAGTAATAATAGTAATAATAGTAATAATAGTAATAATAGTAATAATAGTAATAATAGTAATAATAGTAATAATAGTAATAATAGTAATAATAGTAATAATAGTAATAATAGTAATAATAGTAATAATAGTAATAATAGTAATAATAGTAATAATAGTAATAATAGTAATAATAGTAATAATAGTAATAATAGTAATAATAGTAATAATAGTAATAATAGTAATAATAGTAATAATAGTAATAATAGTAATAATAGTAATAATAGTAATAATAGTAATAATAGTAATAATAGTAATAATAATAGTAATAATAATAGTAATAATAATAGTAATAATAATAGTAATAATAATAGTAATAATAATAGTAATAATAATAGTAATAATAATAGTAATAATAGTAATAATAGTAATAATAGTAATAATAGTAATAATAGTAATAATAGTAATAATAGTAATAATAGTAATAATAGTAATAATAGTAATAATAGTAATAATAGTAATAATAGTAATAATAATAGTAATAATAATAGTAATAATAATAGTAATAATAATAGTAATAATAATAGTAATAATAATAGTAATAATAATAGTAATAATAGTAATAATAATAGTAATAATAATAGTAATAATAATAGTAATAATAGTAATAATAATAGTAATAATAGTAATAATAATAGTAATAATAGTAATAATAATAGTAATAATAATAGTAATAATAATAGTAATAATAGTAATAATAGTAATAATAGTAATAATAGTAATAATAGTAATAATAGTAATAATAGTAATAATAGTAATAATAGTAATAATAGTAATAATAGTAATAATAGTAATAATAGTAATAATAGTAATAATAGTAATAATAGTAATAATAGTAATAATAGTAATAATAGTAATAATAGTAATAATAGTAATAATAGTAATAATAGTAATAATAGTAATAATAGTAATAATAGTAATAATAGTAATAATAGTAATAATAGTAATAATAGTAATAATAGTAATAATAGTAATAATAGTAATAATAGTAATAATAGTAATAATAGTAATAATAGTAATAATAGTAATAATAGTAATAATAGTAATAATAGTAATAATAGTAATAATAGTAATAATAGTAATAATAGTAATAATAGTAATAATAGTAATAATAGTAATAATAGTAATAATAGTAATAATAGTAATAATAGTAATAATAGTAATAATAGTAATAATAGTAATAATAGTAATAATAGTAATAATAGTAATAATAGTAATAATAGTAATAATAGTAATAATAGTAATAATAGTAATAATAGTAATAATAGTAATAATAGTAATAATAGTAATAATAGTAATAATAGTAATAATAGTAATAATAGTAATAATAGTAATAATAGTAATAATAGTAATAATAGTAATAATAGTAATAATAATAGTAATAATAATAGTAATAATAATAGTAATAATAATAGTAATAATAATAGTAATAATAATAGTAATAATAATAGTAATAATAATAGTAATAATAGTAATAATAATAGTAATAATAATAGTAATAATAATAGTAATAATAATAGTAATAATAATAGTAATAATAATAGTAATAATAATAGTAATAATAATAATAGTAATAATAGTAATAATAGTAATAATAGTAATAATAGTAATAATAGTAATAATAGTAATAATAGTAATAATAGTAATAATAGTAATAATAGTAATAATAGTAATAATAGTAATAATAGTAATAATAGTAATAATAGTAATAATAGTAATAATAGTAATAATAGTAATAATAGTAATAATAGTAATAATAGTAATAATAGTAATAATAGTAATAATAGTAATAATAGTAATAATAGTAATAATAGTAATAATAGTAATAATAGTAATAATAGTAATAATAGTAATAATAGTAATAATAGTAATAATAGTAATAATAGTAATAATAGTAATAATAGTAATAATAGTAATAATAGTAATAATAGTAATAATAGTAATAATAGTAATAATAGTAATAATAGTAATAATAGTAATAATAGTAATAATAGTAATAATAGTAATAATAGTAATAATAGTAATAATAGTAATAATAGTAATAATAGTAATAATAGTAATAATAGTAATAATAGTAATAATAGTAATAATAGTAATAATAGTAATAATAGTAATAATAGTAATAATAGTAATAATAGTAATAATAGTAATAATAGTAATAATAGTAATAATAGTAATAATAGTAATAATAGTAATAATAGTAATAATAGTAATAATAGTAATAATAGTAATAATAGTAATAATAGTAATAATAGTAATAATAGTAATAATAGTAATAATAGTAATAATAGTAATAATAGTAATAATAGTAATAATAGTAATAATAGTAATAATAGTAATAATAGTAATAATAGTAATAATAGTAATAATAGTAATAATAGTAATAATAGTAATAATAGTAATAATAGTAATAATAGTAATAATAGTAATAATAGTAATAATAGTAATAATAGTAATAATAGTAATAATAGTAATAATAGTAATAATAGTAATAATAGTAATAATAGTAATAATAGTAATAATAGTAATAATAGTAATAATAGTAATAATAGTAATAATAGTAATAATAGTAATAATAGTAATAATAGTAATAATAGTAATAATAGTAATAATAGTAATAATAGTAATAATAGTAATAATAGTAATAATAGTAATAATAGTAATAATAGTAATAATAGTAATAATAGTAATAATAGTAATAATAGTAATAATAGTAATAATAGTAATAATAGTAATAATAGTAATAATAGTAATAATAGTAATAATAGTAATAATAGTAATAATAGTAATAATAGTAATAATAGTAATAATAGTAATAATAGTAATAATAGTAATAATAGTAATAATAGTAATAATAGTAATAATAGTAATAATAGTAATAATAGTAATAATAGTAATAATAGTAATAATAGTAATAATAGTAATAATAGTAATAATAGTAATAATAGTAATAATAGTAATAATAGTAATAATAGTAATAATAGTAATAATAGTAATAATAGTAATAATAGTAATAATAGTAATAATAGTAATAATAGTAATAATAGTAATAATAGTAATAATAGTAATAATAGTAATAATAGTAATAATAGTAATAATAGTAATAATAGTAATAATAGTAATAATAGTAATAATAGTAATAATAGTAATAATAGTAATAATAGTAATAATAGTAATAATAGTAATAATAGTAATAATAGTAATAATAGTAATAATAGTAATAATAGTAATAATAGTAATAATAGTAATAATAGTAATAATAGTAATAATAGTAATAATAGTAATAATAGTAATAATAGTAATAATAGTAATAATAGTAATAATAGTAATAATAGTAATAATAGTAATAATAGTAATAATAGTAATAATAGTAATAATAGTAATAATAGTAATAATAGTAATAATAGTAATAATAGTAATAATAGTAATAATAGTAATAATAGTAATAATAGTAATAATAGTAATAATAGTAATAGTAATAATAGTAATAATAGTAATAATAGTAACAATAGTAACAATAGTAACAATAGTAACAATAGTAACAATAGTAACAATAGTAGTAATAATAGTAATAATAGTAATAATAGTAATAATAGTAATAATAGTAATAATAATAGTAATAATAATAGTAATAATAATAGTAATAATAATAGTAATAATAATAGTAATAATAATAGTAATAATAATAGTAATAATAATAGTAATAATAGTAATAATAGTAATAATAGTAATAATAATAGTAATAATAATAGTAATAATAGTAATAATAGTAATAATAGTAATAATAGTAATAATAGTAATAATAATAGTAATAATAATAGTAATAATAATAGTAATAATAATAGTAATAATAATAGTAATAATAATAGTAATAATAATAGTAATAATAATAGTAATAATAATAGTAATAATAATAGTAATAATAATAGTAATAATAATAGTAATAATAATAGTAATAATAATAGTAATAATAATAGTAATAATAATAGTAATAATAATAGTAATAATAATAGTAATAATAATAGTAATAATAATAGTAATAATAATAGTAATAAATAAATAAATAAATATATCATCACGGCTTATTACCCATTGCTGGGTGTGCCAATCTGCTTTGTACACAGATGCGGTAATGATGAAATATTTGCACCGTGCGGGCGCTTACCAGGCGTCACCTCACGGGCACTCACTGCTGGCGTGGAGAGTGCACCACAGGGGTCAATAGTAATAATAATAGTAATAATAATAGTAATAATAATAGTAATAATAATAGTAATAATAATAGTAATAATAATAGTAATAATAATAGTAATAATAATAGTAATAATAATAGTAATAATAATAGTAATAATAATAGTAATAATAGTAATAATAGTAATAATAGTAATAATAGTAATAATAGTAATAATAGTAATAATAGTAATAATAGTAATAATAGTAATAATAGTAATAATAATAGTAATAATAATAGTAATAATAATAGTAATAATAATAGTAATAATAATAGTAATAATAATAGTAATAATAATAGTAATAATAATAGTAATAATAATAGTAATAATAATAGTAATAATAATAGTAATAATAATAGTAATAATAATAGTAATAATTGTAATAATTGTAATAATAGTAATAATAGTAATAATTGTAATAATTGTAATAATAGTAATAATAGTAATAATATTAATAATAGTAATAATAGTAATAATATTAATAATCATAATAATCATAATAATCATAATAATCAAAATAATCATAATAATCATAATAATCATAATAATCATAATAATCATAATAATCATAATAATCATAATAATCATAATAATCATAATAATCATAATAATCATAATAATCATAATAATCATAATAATCATAATAATCATAATAATCATAATAATCATAATAATCATAATAATCATAATAATCATAATAATCATAATAATCATAATAATCATAATAATCATAATAATCATAATAATCATAATAATCATAATAATCATAATAATCATAATAATCATAATAATCATAATAATCATAATAATCATAATAATCATAATAATCATAATAATCTTAATAATCTTAATAATCATAATAATCATAATAATCATAATAATCATAATAATCATAATAATCATAATAATCATAATAATCATAATAATCATAATAATCATAATAATCATAATAATCATAATAATCATAATAATCATAATAATCATAATAATCATAATAATCATAATAATCATAATAATCATAATAATCATAATAATCATAATAATCATAATAATCATAATAATCATAATAATCATAATAATCATAATAATCATAATAATCATAATAATCATAATAATCATAATAATCATAATAATCATAATAATCATAATAATCATAATAATCATAATAATCATAATAATCATAATAATCATAATAATCATAATAATCATAATAATCATAATAATCATAATAATCATAATAATCATAATAATCATAATAATCATAATAATCATAATAATCATAATAATCATAATAATCATAATAATCATAATAATCATAATAATCATAATAATCATAATAATCATAATAATCATAATAATCATAATAATCATAATAATCATAATAATCATAATAATCATAATAATCATAATAATCATAATAATCATAATAATCATAATAATCATAATAATCATAATAATCATAATAATCATAATAATCATAATAATCATAATAATCATAATAATCATAATAATCATAATAATCATAATAATCATAATAATCATAATAATCATAATAATCATAATAATCATAATAATCATAATAATCATAATAATCATAATAATCATAATAATCATAATAATCATAATAATCATAATAATCATAATAATCATAATAATCATAATAATCATAATAATCATAATAATCATAATAATCATAATAATCATAATAATCATAATAATCATAATAATCATAATAATCATAATAATCATAATAATCATAATAATCATAATAATCATAATAATCATAATAATCATAATAATCATAATAATCATAATAATCATAATAATCATAATAATCATAATAATCATAATAATCATAATAATCATAATAATCATAATAATCATAATAATCATAATAATCATAATAATCATAATAATCATAATAATCATAATAATCATAATAATCATAATAATCATAATAATCATAATAATCATAATAATCATAATAATCATAATAATCATAATAATCATAATAATCATAATAATCATAATAATCATAATAATCATAATAATCATAATAATCATAATAATCATAATAATCATAATAATCATAATAATCATAATAATCATAATAATCATAATAATCATAATAATCATAATAATCATAATAATCATAATAATCATAATAATCATAATAATCATAATAATCATAATAATCATAATAATCATAATAATCATAATAATCATAATAATCATAATAATCATAATAATCATAATAATCATAATAATCATAATAATCATAATAATCATAATAATCATAATAATCATAATAATCATAATAATCATAATAATCATAATAATCATAATAATCATAATAATCATAATAATCATAATAATCATAATAATCATAATAATCATAATAATCATAATAATCATAATAATCATAATAATCATAATAATCATAATAATCATAATAATCATAATAATCATAATAATCATAATAATCATAATAATCATAATAATCATAATAATCATAATAATCATAATAATCATAATAATCATAATAATCATAATAATCATAATAATCATAATAATCATAATAATCATAATAATCATAGTAATCATAGTAATCATAGTAATCATAGTAATCATAGTAATCATAGTAATCATAGTAATCATAGTAATCATAATAATCATAATAATCATAATAATCATAATAATCATAATAATCATAATAATCATAATAATCATAATAATCATAATAATCATAATAATCATAATAATCATAATAATCATAATAATCATAATAATCATAATAATCATAATAATCATAATAATCATAATAATCATAATAATCATAGTAATCATAGTAATCATAATAATCATAATCATAATAATCATAATAATCATAATAATCATAGTAATCATAATAATCATAATAACCACAATAATCATAATAATCATAATAATCATAATAATCATAATAATCACAATAACCACAATAATCATAATAATCATAATAATCATTATAATCATAATGATCATAATGATCATAATAATCATAATAACCTTAATCATAATAATCCTAATAATCATAATAATTTTGGCTAAAATTCATAATCCGGAAGTGATATTATACTTGAAGCTCTCAACAGATTTTCGTTAAAAATATATTGATATATTCCAAAACTTGTCAAATTAGTATTTAAGACTTTTATGTAAAAGAAAGCAACATATTAGATTTTGGCTGAAATTGATAAACCGGAAGTGATACTTTATTTAAAGCTCTGAAAAGATTTTCGAGAAAAATAAATTGATACAATCCAACAACATATTGTAACGCAACCGACTAGTGATAGGTCCCAAAAACTACGTTGTGTTTGTAAAAATATAAAGATGAAAGAATGTAACCCCAAAATGATCGTAATTCGAAGTGGCTGTCAAGAAAGGAGAAGAGAGGGGAAGTTAGGAGTGAAACTAAGTAGATTCCTTCCAAAAGAGTAACTACAACTCTTATGCATTTATTACTACAAATACAAATAATCAAAGACATGTCAACATATAAGTTAGTTAGTTGGTCTAGGGATCGGTAGACTGTCCGACGCACTGCGGCCTCTAGGACCTATTGTGCATTCCCAAGGTTTACAAGGGGGTAGTACTGTGTCTTATAAAGTCCAAACAGTCCCCCCATGCCAATGTGTGTACTTCTTCAGGATTAATAGTCGGAGTCCCAAAGGTTTGGTATCTCCTGTTTATTGAAGTCTGGCAATCGCATAGAAGATGTAACGGAGTTTCATCTTCTTCTCCGCATTTCCTGCACGTGGGATCTTCGGTTAGACCCATCGTGTACATATGTTTATTCAATCTACAGTGGCTGGTGATGACCTCTGTAGTTGCTTTGATTCCTTCTCCACTTAAATTAGGTAGGGAATGTCAACATACAAACAACAATGTAAATTGTATTGTGGGTTGTACAAGTCAACAGGTTGGATGTGTGATGCTTGGTCCTGGCGCTCGGCACAGGAATGGCGCCTGAGACTTGGGAAAATAGCGGCCAGTAGAGATCATGTGGCTCTGTATTAAACCACCGGTCAAATACTATAATATAATAATGAATTACCATATATTCAAATAGAAAGGAGTATGAATCTGGTTTGCACAGACTAATATTTCTCCGTATTTATCTTTGTAAATCATTGTTATGTATTTATGTTGGTATACATATTTAGGGATTTTGACTTTTATAATAAACGGATGTAGCCACTCTGAATATGGATTTGGTCAGATGGTACTTGTAGTGAAAAAACGTGGAGTTTATTAAGTGTGTGTAATAAAGTAAAATATTGTACATCATACTCCCCAGATTTATTATATACCTAGCCGCATTCCAAAATATAACATTGGCGACGAGAGTAAAACTTGTAACAAGCGGATGCTAAACGATAACAAATTAGAGGTTATTTTTGCACGTGTAGAACAAAGTTTGAAAAATGAGCAGCGGGTATAAATTTGGAGAGTTTAATGAAGATGTTGAGTCCTTTGCACAGTATGAAGAACGCTTACAAGAATATTTTACGGCAAATGACGTAAAAGATGAGAAAAAGAGGTCAGTACTACTTACACTTATTGGTAGTAAAATATATACATTAATAAAAACTTTAACCACACCCAAAAAGTTAAATGAGTGCACATATAAAGAAATTGTTGAGGTACTAAAGAAACATTTCTGTCCAAAAAGGAATGTTACTCTAGAAAGATTTAAGTTTTACAGCCGTAATCAGAAGCAAAATGAGAAAATCATGGAGTATGTAATATGTTTAAGAGCTCTAGCTGACACATGTGAATTTAAAACGTTTAGAGAAGAAGCGTTACGAGATAGATTAGTATCTGGCATAGCAAATGTAAACATTCAAAGAAGGTTGCTAGCTGAAGAAAATTTGACATTCGATAAGGCTATAAAAATTGCTCAAGCTATAGAGACAGCAGAGACACAGTCGAGAGAAATTCATGAAGATGAGCCGGTTGAAGCACACAAGGTCTACAAGAAGTATTATAAACAACCAGAACAACGAGATAGGAAGCCATTCAAATCAAGAGGGGGAGAGGAAGCCAAGCGGAAGAAGTGCGAACGCTGCGGGAGGTCGCCCCATCCCCGACATCAATGCCCAGCCCTAAACTGGACCTGTTTTCTGTGCCAAAGAAAGGGACACGCGGCCAGAATGTGCAGAACGAGAGTACACAAGATTGAAGGCCCACCGTCGGAGGCAACCGACGAAGAAGAAGTTGAAAAGATAAGTCACCTTTATATTCATAATGTCCGAGAAAATTCCACTAATCCTGTATTTAGTAATGTAGATATACAAGGTGTTAAGTTAAAAATGGAAGTAGACACAGGAGCTAGTATTTCACTAATACCAGAGTCTGTTTATAATATTAATTTTGTAAAATACAAATTAGAAAAGACTCATATTAAATTAAGAAATGTGTCTGGTCAGAAAATTGAAGTAGTTGGTAAATGTGACTTTCCGGTAACTTTAAATAATTCTGTAAAGAAATTACCAATTTATGTGATTAAAAGTAATTCGACCAAATGCACAGCTTTGTTAGGCAGATCATGGTTGGATGAACTGCAACCCGATTGGCGCAAAAGCTTAGAGATTAAGTGGGCAGAACCCCTTGTTTCCGATAATGTAAAATTGAAAGATAAATTAATAGAAAAATATAAAAATGTTTTTGATGAAAATAATAATGAGCCAATAAAACATTATAAAGCTCATTTAAATCTGAAAGATAATGTTATTCCTGTATATTGTAGATCATACCCAATCGCATATGCTATCCAGAAACCAGTGGAAAATGAGATCAAGGACCTAGTCAAGCGAGGTATATTGGAATCCATTCAACACAGTGAATGGGCGAGCCCGGTCGTAGCGGTATTAAAAAAGGATAATAGGGTCAGGTTATGTGGTGATTTTAAGGTATCTTTAAACAAAAATTTAAATACTAATATTTATCCTCTTCCTCATCCTAATGACGTATTTGCCAAATTATCCAAAGGCAAATGTTTCACTGTCCTTGACCTTAAAAATGCCTACCTGCAATTAGAATTAGAAGAACAGTCCCAGGTGCTGACAACCATTAATACCCATTTAGGGTTGTTTAAATTCAAACGATTACCTTATGGAATTTCCAGTTCTCCAGCTATATTCCAGTCCATGATGGAACAAGTCATAAAGGATATACCAATGACCTCATGCTACTTGGACGACATTTTAATAGGCGGAGAAGATGAAGAAGATTGTTTCCAAAACGTACAAGAAGTTCTCCAACGACTAGAGTTCCACAACATTCGAGTAAACGTGGATAAATGTCAATGGTTCCGGAATTCGGTAGAATATCTAGGACATGAGATCTCTTGCGAAGGTTTGAAGCCTATAAAAGGTAAGATTGAACAAATTCAATCTATTAAAAAGCCTACAAATGTGACAGAACTCAAATCATATCTGGGTCTGTTAAATTACTACAGAAAATTTTTACCGATGCTCTCTAGTTTATTAAAACCTTTGCATCGACTCTTAGAAAACAATGCTAAGTTTATATGGTCCGAAGAGTGTCAACGTACATTCGAGAAGAGTAAAGAGCTGTTACAAAACAGTGAAGCATTAGTATTCTACAATCCTGATTACCCCCTATCGATAACATGCGATGCATCCCCTTATGGGATAGGAGCGGTGTTGAACCATATTATTAATGGTGAAGAACGACCAATTTTATTTGAATCTTGTTCCTTATCAAAAACGGAACAAGGGTACGCCCATATCCAAAAGGAAGCATTAGCTATTATATTTGCTGTTAAAAAGTTCCATAAATATTTATTTGGACGCAGATTTGATATTGTAACCGACCAGCAACCTATTAAATTACTTTTGGGGAATAATAAACGAATTCCCACACTTGCAGCCGCAAGAATTCAAAGATGGGCTCTAATTCTGGCTGCCTACAATTATAATCTTAAATATAAGAAAGGAACTGAAATAGGAAACGCGGACGCGCTTTCACGAATTCCCTCGGAGAATATTTTGAACGAAGACGCTAATTATTTTTCAGAAATAGAAAACTGTCCAGTGTCCACAGAGCAGGTAGCAAACGAGACAAAGAATGATCCTATATTGTCAAAAGTATTGGATATAACCCGGAGAGGATGGCCAGATCACAATAGGCACCCCAGCCTTCAACCCTATTTCAATAGAAGAAGAGAACTTTCTGTTGAAAATGGAATAATTGTGTGGAATAATCGCATAATAGTACCTAATTCCTTGAGAAGCCATGTTCTAGATTTGTTGCACGATCAACATCCAGGCATCGTCAGAACTAAAATGCTAAGTAGAGGGTTCGTTTGGTGGCCAAATTTAGACCAGGACATCGAGAAGAAAATCAACAACTGCAGCTTATGCCAAGAAACTCAGAATTCTCCTAAAACGGTAACGTTAAAATGGCCAAAGTACGTCAAACCATGGGTACGTTTGCATGCTGATTTTTTCCATTTTAAAGAATACCATTTCCTCATTATTGTCGATAGTACGTCTAAATGGACAGATGTTTATCGTATGACAGGAACTAATTTAACTCAAACTCTTGATAAATTCCGACAAACTATGGCAATTTTTGGACTTCCTGAACAAATAGTAACCGATAATGGCCCACCTTTTAATTCAGAAGGTTTCCGAACATTCTGTAAATCAAATGGTATTATTTTAACACACAGCCCGGCCTACCATGCACCTTCAAATGGGCAAGCCGAACGCACTGTCCAAACACTTAAAAAACTGCTCAGAAAGAATATATTAGAAGGGAATGATGATTCCACCATTGATCATAAATTAGCGAAATTATTATTTGCGTACAGAAATACTCCTAATACGGTTACAGGCCAAACGCCAGCGGAGCTTCTATGTAAATTCCAACCAAGGACACTGCTAGACCTCCTCAAGCCAACTGAAGGTAATAAAACAGTAACACCAAAGGAAGAAACGCCCAAACAGTTCCGGTATTTCTGTAAAAGGGACCAAGTACTAGTCAGGAAATTTCTACCAAATAATAAATACTTATGGGAAACGGGAACCATAGTAAGGAGAGTCGGAAGAGTGGCCTATGTGGTCAGCATAAACGGGAAAACGAAAACCGTGCATGTAAACCATCTAAGGAAAATTCACTTAGAAGAAAAGCTACTTTTGGAGATTCCAACTTCCAAAGGGCCCAGCGAAATACAAGACCGTATAGAAAACAAACAGGATTCCGTTCCTCATCATACTCGTGATTCCTTAAAACCCAATCCTTGCAAATCTCCTACTGCAGATAACACGTCACCACAAATTATTAAAGATTCACCCATTGCCCTTCGTAGGTCTAACAGAACTAGAAATCCAGTAGACAGACTAAATCTTTGATCTCATTCGACACTAAAATCACTATTAAGACTGATATTATTGACTGATCGTAACCTTATTGTAAATAATTTTGTATTAATAATTAGAATGTGTAATTATTGTTTTTTTGTAAAATTGTATTGATTTCATATTTGCTGGGAAGGAATGTTATGTATTTATGTTGGTATACATATTTAGGGATTTTGACTTTTATAATAAACGGATGTAGCCACTCTGAATATGGATTTGGTCAGATGGTACTTGTAGTGAAAAAACGTGGAGTTTATTAAGTGTGTGTAATAAAGTAAAATATTGTACATCATACTCCCCAGATTTATTATATACCTAGCCGCATTCCAAAATATAACAATCATAATATATCTTTTATAAACTACCGTCTCTAAGAAGTGGGAAATAGTTATTCTACTTGGAATAAATAATCATCAGGCAACAAGCATATGCAATAATATAGTAATGCAATAGTAAACAAATAATGAATCACAATATAATTGTCAATCAAACACCAGTGCTGTAAATAAATACAAGCAGAAACCACCACAGTAACATAAACAAATATAAATTAACTCAAATAGCACTGAGCTGAAATTAAGAGCAGTTCCATTGATCTAATGCGTAAAGAAACATAGGTACGTCATTATAAAAGACAAAGATCATGAATTATATTTTTCTGTAATAGAAATGTTTATATTAATGCTGCTTTATAGAGGTCAGCTCAGTTAGCTTACCCTGGTATTTCACCATACCTTAGACCTGGACATCATCCTCATAGCTCACACTGTTACGGTAACTAGAGCAGAAAGTGTCTCAAACGAGATCTGGAAAACTTCCTCATAACCCACACTTGGTGATACTACAACTGCAGCACTAAATGTCTCAAAAGAGACCTGTACATCGTCCTCATAGTAAGCTAGGCTCACTCCAAAGACGATGCCAGAACAAACAAAAACCATTCCATCACAGTAGCAAATAAGCTAAAATGAATAAATGATAATAAGACTGTGTTCAATGGATTGTTGGTTACGTGACGAACGGAATATTGGTTACTCATCAAGAGGAAGGTGAAAGGAATCTGACCATCCACGCTAGAATGAAAAAAGGCTATGGAAGAAGGAACGGGTTCTGTCCGGATAGCCAGGACGGCCACCCACGCAGAAATGATAAACCTCTGTGGAAGAAGGAATGAGTTCTATCCGGATAACCAGGACGGCCACCCACGCAGGAATGATAAACCTCTGTGGAAGAAGGAATGAGTTCTGTCCGGATAACCAACGACGGCCACCCACATAGGAATGATAAACCTCTGTGGAAGAAGGAATGAGTTTTGTCCAGATAACCAAGGATGGCAACTCACGCAGGAATGATAAAACTCTATGGAAGAAGGAATGAGTTCTGTCCGGATAACCAAGGACGGCCACTCACGCAGGAATGATAAAACTCTGTGGAAGAAGGAATGAGTTCTGTCCGGATAACCAAGGATGGCCACTCACGCAGGATTGATAAAAATATAAGGTAGAAAATATTAAATAAATGGAAAGCGTGACAAGGCCGTAACTACCGCCCCCGCTGACCCAGCGACGCGGGGGGGCGCGTCCATCCGGAGGGCGCCGGCGCAGCCACAGTAAACGTATAATAGAGTAACAAAATTTTTGTGTCTGCGCCTTTCTTACTTAAAATATAAGCTGCTTGTAAAAATTTTCAGCGGAAGATCATGATCTTCATACATTTGCACGCCACTGATTCAAGCAGTACTAACTAGTATCCAAGTAGTGGTAGTGGCACATTTAAAAATAGTACATATTCACAGCGTATGGGCGCCCTTGCCATTACTGATGATGTGCAAAATGTGTTGTCAGTTTATTTAAAGTAAATACAATACTTCAAAATTTAAATATTGAAATTAATGTTTCTTTGTGATAGATAATTTCTGGAAATGGTACAATGTTATGCCGAGCGTGGCGCCACTTGACGTACTGTCTCTGTAAATTTCGTTTGTGTAATTTTAGTGACATTTAAGACGGCGGGTGGCGAGCAGGGCAATCGCCGGGGCCTCGCGCAACAACCCGAGTAGAAAAAAGTTGATATTTAAAACTTATTTCTGTACATGAAAGGGGAAAAACATGCATTTGCACATACCTTGAAAAAATGTAACTTTCAATTATAAGGCATTTGACCTTTTTTTTCTATATATATGTAACCAGAACCCCCCCCCCAAATGAAATCCTGGTTACGGCCCTGGGCGCAAACCTAAGTCCCGCGGGGGCGCGCAATTCTATGTAGTTACGCCACTGCGTGGAGGAAACAATGTTATGGAATTTGCCGGTCTAATCTAGCCGACTCTAACGGAGAGACAGGATTGCAAAAGGTAGGTCTTGTTGTGAAAATTTGTTTGTCGAATCTAGCCGACTGACGGAGAGACGGGATTGCACTATTTAAGACTTATTGTGAAGATGGTATATGAGTGAGACTAGGTCTCACGACTAAGGAAGCTGGAGAGGTTACCCAACTACTGAACGCAGCCAGAGGCCAAACCAGCTCTTACAGGGAGGTCTCGCTATAAATGTAAAACCTTACGGTCTTGTAGAAGATGTCAAGGCAAAAACACAGGTACCAGTTATCTGAGGAACTTAGTGTCAAATAACAACCAATGGGAATCGAGATCTTGGGTCGTCTAACTGGACGTGGTGGAAATGCTGGTGGAGGATTTTACCTGTCGAAACTAGCCGACTCTGGTGGAAAGACAGGATTTCACTAGGTAGGCTCTGTTGTGAAGAAGGTATGTTAGTGAGACTATATCTCACGACTAAGGAAGCCGGAGAGGTTACCTAACTACTGAACGCAGCCAGAGGCCAAACCAGCTTTTAGAGGAAGATATCGATGTTAGAGGAAGATGTCTAGGTGAATGTAAAATCTTATGGTCTTGGAGAAGATATTCAGGTGATGATAGTAGGTCCTGACAGACTTCTTGATTCTAGCAAGATGTAAAATTGACTACCACGAGGCACGCTCTGCTCCCTGCTTATATGCACAATCCCCACTACTGTTTCAACAGTGGACTAGCCAATCAAATACGCTGTAAAGAAATCGTCTCCATAAGCGTCGTCAAACTCACCAAAACTGGGAGCGCAAACCACTATAATTCCCCACTTCTACGCCTAATATTCACAAATAGTGAACATTGCAGTTTTGGAAATTCAACAGTTTTCACACGCTATGTGGACGCGCCCAGCCATGAACAGGTAGTCTAGCCTTGAGTTTACCCTCTTTTGGGGTGCTCTCGGATACTAAGCAGGTAGACTAGCCTTGAACTGATCTGGGCCAGTGTGTGCGTACACCAACCATATAAAATCAAACAATTAGAATAAATAATAATAAACCTATTTTGCAAATAAATATCTGCAAAACGAAAAGAAAAATATAAGAATAATAAAGTGGGGTCATTACAATATTAGATTTTAGCGAAAATTAATAAACCAGAAGTGATACTTTACTTGAAGCTCTGAACAGATTTTCGTGGAAAATATATTATGATATATTTCAAAACTTGTCAAAATTAGTATTTAAAACTTTTATGTAAAACGAAGCAACATATTAGACTTTGGCTGAAATTGATAAACCGGAAGTGACACTTTATTTGAAGCTCTGAACAGATTATCGTGAAAAATAAATTGATACAATCCAAAATTTTTAAAATTTCGTATTTAAGACTTTTATATTAATGAGAACGACATATTAGATGTTTTCTAAAATTGATAAACCGGAAGTACTACTTTACAGGAAGCTCTGAACAGATTTTCGAGAAAAATATATTATGACATACCTAATCCAAAACATGTCAAATTTAGAATTAAGTCTATTATATGAAGGGGAACAATATATTTAAATTTGGCTAAAATTGATAATCCTGAATCCTGAAGTGATACTTTACTCGAAGCTCTTAACAGATTTTCGTGAAAAATATATTATGATATATTCCAAAACTTGTCAAATTTAGTATTTAAGACTTTTATGTAAAAGGAAGCAACATATTAGACTTTGGCTGAAATTGATAAACCGGAAGTGATACTTTATTTGAAGCTCTGAACAGATTATCGTGAAAAATAAATTGATACAATCCAAAAATTTTAAAATTTCGTATTTAAGACTTTTATATTAATGAGAACGACATATTAGATGTTTTCTAAAATTGATAAACCGGAAGTACTACTTTACAAGAAGCTCTGAACAGATTTTCGAGAAAAATATATTATGACATACCTAATCCAAAACATTTCAAATTTAGAATTAAGTCTATTATATGGAGGGGAACAACATAAACTACTCAAAAATGAATAGGGATATTTTAAAAAAAAGACTATTTTATTAAAATTACACTATATATATATATATATATATATATATATATATATATATATATATATATATATATATATATATATATATATATGAATGAATACTTTAAAATTAATGTCTTTAAAATCAAAATCTGCCAGTTTTGTTTCGCATATACAGTTTAGAATCGAATGTTTCAATATCATCAACATGCTGCCAGTTTACATTAGTTATAAAAAAAAATTGCCGACGAGTTGCTTACAAATTTCGCTCTTAGAAGTAATAGAGAATTGCAGAGGAACCATCTTTCACAAGAAAACTGTGGTTTGGTGTTGCATATGCATCAGCGAGGTGATCGGCAAGTGGACATATCCGCGTACTTCAATACTTCCCAAAGTGTTATTTCTCGGTTAATTTGTCGACATAGAGAAACAGGCACAACATCCAGAAGGCCTGGAAGTGGATCCAGCCGTGTCACAACACCGCGAGAAGATCGTCATCACGTGATACAGGCGAGAAGACAGCCTTTTGATACTGCGCGACAGCTGCAACAAGACCTACATAACGCCACAGGAGTCTTGATAAGTGACCAAACCGTCCGAAGTCGGTTGTTTGAGGTAGGTTTAACATCATACCGACCGTTACGATCACCAGCGAGATCTCCTGCTCACCGGCGACAAAGATTACATTGGGCTAATGAAAGACTCGCTGAAGCTACTTCTTGGGAACACGCACTTTTCACGGATGAGTCTAGATACTGCATCCATAATGACAGTCGACGTCAGAGAGTGTACAGGAGTGCAGGAAACAGGACATTATCACAGTATGTCCAGCCAGTAGTCCCATTTGGAGGAGGAGGTTTAATGGTTTGGGCTGGTATATCTCTAGGCTGGCATACCGACCTCCACGTATTCAATGGTAGGGTTACTGGGCAACGTTATAGAGACGAAATTGTCTATGAATACGTTGCACACAGTCGAGATTTCTTTGGGCCTGAAAATTTTATATTTTTGGATGATAATGCTCGTCCACACCGAGCGCAAATAGTGTTGGATGCCATCGAACAACTCCAAATCCATCACCTTCCCCTTCCACCTATGTCACCAGACCTAAACCCAATTGAACATGTTTGGGATATGCTTCAAAGGCAACTGAACACACATACTCCACACCCTACAACCCTAAGACAGCTTGCGGAACTATTGCCCACACTATGGGATGAGATACCCCAACAACACATTGACAACTGCATTTTAAGCATGCCAGAGAGGTGTCAAGCTGTTGTAAATGCGCGGGGTAATACTACCCGATATTAAAAAAAAGATATGCGGTGATGAAGATACGGTAGTGCTGGCGCGTGAGAACTTGAATTCCTTTATTTTCATTTAAATTGAATTTAACGTTTTGAATTTTTTGTTTTTGTTAGAAAAAATGTTTCTTTTTATAGGTTTAATTATATAATCAAAAAATAAATAGTATTTATATATTTTGTAAACTTTTTTTTTAATATCCGTATTCACTTTTGAGTAGTTTATTTAAATTTGGCTAAAATTGATAATCCTGAAGTGATACTTTACTCGAAGCTCTTAACAGATTTTCGTGAAAAATATATTATGATATATTCCAAAACTTGTCAAATTTATTATTTAAGACTTTTATGTAAAAGGAAGCAACATATTAGATTTTGGCTAAAATTGATAAACCGGAAGTGATACTTTATTTGAAGCTCTGAACAGATTATCGTGAAAATAAATCGATACAATCCAAAAAATTTAAAATTTGGTATTTAGGACTTTTATATTAATGAGAACGACATATTAGATGTTTTCTAAAATTGATAAACCGGAAGTACTACTTTACAGGAAGCTATAAACAGATTTTCTTGAAAATATATATTAAAACATTATCCAAAACATCTCAAATTTGGTATTTAAAACTAGTGTATAATTTGAATCAACATTGATTTTGACTATATGATAAACCGGAAGTGGTACTTAATTTGGAGCTCTTAACAAATTTTAGAGGAAAAATATAAGAAAATATAATCAAAAATTTGGTATTACAGACTTTTCTATTTTTTGGAACAACAAATTAGATTTTGTTTACAAACGATCAACCGGAAGTGATACTTTACTTAAAGTTCATTGCTATTTCAAACATGGAATTGACGGAAGGTCATGTGTTGGCCACATCAGATTTTTATGGCTATTTCTGGCGTCAATCTTTCTATTTCATTATTTACGAAAATAACAAATAATTATTATTTTTTTATTAGTATGGAAAATATTGCATAAACGTTCATTTAAATTTTTTTTAAAGTCCTTGAGAGTTCAAAATAATCACAAACAAATGATACGTCAGGTAAACGACAAAATATTATGGTGCTATTCTGTACCGTTCTATAAGCTCTATAGGCTCTGTAAGTAACCAACGTTACAGTATGTAAGAAATTTGTTATTCTGTAACCAAGTTACAGTACTGTGAGCGCTACAGAGTTATAGAAATTTCTGTAAATCTTACAGCGCCAAAATCTTGACTGTAAAGTATTTACAGAGCAAATTGAAACGTCAAAAATATTTTTAATAAAAAACATACTGTCAAACGAAAATAAATATTGAGATGGAAAATGAAAGAATACCATTTTTAATATATTTATTATTAAATGTGAATCACAGAAGGTATATACGCATATTGTACTATCAATAATTCTCACAAATATTTATGTTCGAAAAATATAGAAATTTTATGAGAAAAGAAAGAAGATTTTTGCGGGTTCATCAAATTATTTCGAATTTTAAATCGCAGAAAAATAATTTTTTTGTGCACTCTCCACGCCAGCAATGATGTAACGTCTGGTAAACGCCCGCACGGTACGAATATGATATCATTACCGATATCTAAATACTAAACAGATTGGCATACCCAGCAATGGGTAATATGCCGTGATGATAATATTTATTTAATTTATTTATACCATCACAATAATCAAAATATATGACAATAAACAGTAATTCAATAATATAATATGCATTATTAAATATATACTTACATATTACTGGAGTTATTCGTGATTTTTTAACTTGTCAAAAAAATTATTATAACACATTTGACAGTTTGACATGAATGAAGTTAGGTATTCTATAAAAATAACTGTATATGTAGACTTGATACAGAGAGAGTTACAGAATAGGTAATTCTAACATTCTGTAAGCTGTCGTCTTACAAAGCTCTATAGCTTACAGAGCTTATAGAGTTAGAGTCTTACAGAGCAAAGTTACGGAATAGAGCCATTAATCTCAAATAGAGAAAGCACAAATGTCATTGCAAACTGATAATACATTCAAATATAATTTTATAAAATTATTAACTACTTTATTTTTTAAATAAAAATTCACGTATTTGGCATCACTGTAAACCTAATTTAAAATACTTTCCAAAATATATATACAGGTATGTCATTTCATTTAAAAAACTAACGATGATTTCGCTGCCGGCGAAACCGGAAGTAGAATACCGATTCCTTTCACATCAAACAGGGCTTTTAACATCGCGTGCAACTTTGTAATTTAAACTATAGGTCTAAAATCTAAAGTTAATAATAAAGAAAATAGCTACATATTTGTCCCTATTTTGTCAATCACGTTCTATATGACATTTAAATATTTAAAATGTTTACATACCTGTAAATGTAGATCTATATGTACAGGTTGTCCGTCTTTAAATAAACCAACAAATATCTCGCTTTGAGCGAATTCATCTCTAAATATAAATCATGTTACGTTAACTCTATAAAATTTCGAAAGTAGTTCATTATCATTAATTCCGATTTTCAAGAAAGTGATAGTAACTTTTCATTTTCAAATGGAACACCTGGGTTGGTATATGTATATTTTTTCAAATTTGAAAAGTACATGAAATTTGGTATCAAAAAGTATAAAACAATAATACCGGGTGTCTTGGTCCAGGAAAATTCCTGGTTACCCTTATAGCACTCTCATCACGCCTGGAGGCTCTACCGGGCACGACCGATCAACAAGGATTAGGATGAAGGACAACGCAGTAAAGTAAGAGAATAATCATACAAATCCGTATCTGCATTACTCTTGTTATCGTGGACTAAAAGTGTGTGTGAAACTCAACTCATCTGAATCACTACACAAATCAATCACTACGATATCGATGTTCTCACACTGTAATCTAGAAATAAACTGAAATAAAATACGTGAATACCAGTATCATTAAATGTAGCTCTTATCCAACAACATCGGTTACGTACCTAAATAGCTAATTAGAGACAAAACATAATAAATTTAATAAAAATAATTACTGTGACATAGTTATAAAGTGAAATATTTTAATAGGTAGGTAAGTTACTTTACACTAAATTATTTGTCTTAAAATACCTAAACACAACAAAAAGAATTAAAACAAAGTCTTTAACCCAATTGTTTTGTTAAAACATTATTTTTTGTATGTATAAATAACCTTTTTTTGGTGATTAATTAAGAGATTAATACTTCGGCGGTAAATTTTTCTAGCGAATAATTTTCGATCCGGCGGAAGCCAATCACTCCACTTCGCTTCTTCTTGGTTCCATCGATGCTTAATATAATATCCCTAACTTTTCAGGCGCAGCAACAGTTACATTAAACGTGGTTTTAACGGGGATAAAAAGGGGCTGGAATTTAATGTTGGCCAAAAATTAGTTCTATTGGACCCTGTAACACTAGTTAATATTTTATTACTATTTGCACAACCCTATGATTTTTTTAAAAAAAACAACCGTAATAACGTTAGTTTTGGGTAATTAATTAGTAATTAATAAGTACCAAAATTAAATTATTAAAATAAAATTTCCAACAATTGTACTTTAAAAACAATATTTTTTGTGTGCATAAAAATCGGCGATCAATTTTCCTCGCGATCAATTTTCCGCGGTTAATTTACCGACGATTAATTTTCCGGACAGGGTGTCTTAGGCCAACCAACACATAGGAGATTAACATGTGAAATCTGTTAATTGTGAATAGTATCTCCCCCAGAGTAATATATTAAGTAGATATTTTATATACTTAATTGGAGGGTGCTAATTCTATGGATTACGGTCTAAATTGGTTAATTTAAATGTGTAATATGCGAAAAAATTAAGAAAATTTGTAAAAATTTCAAGATAGTTGTTCATATCCCGGAAAAAATAATTACTAAGTAACAGTTCAAATGGCATAGTGGTAATTTGTGCGCTTGATAATAAATAAAGTTGTGAGAGACGTGGGTTCGAAACTAGCTAGCAGCAAAATTTACTTTTTAATTTTTACTTGTGAAATAATTTTTATTATTAACATGTTTTTAATTTTTTATTGACTTTTAATAAAATATAAACATTATTTGAAGCAAAGTTATTTTGTAAAATCTGAATCATACTGATTACAACATACAATTAAATAATTACAATAAATATTCACAATAAAAAAATAGCGTATCCATTTAGTTAAATTGAAATTTCTACAAATTTTCTTAATTTTTTTGAATATTACACATTTAAATTAACCAATTTAGTCTGTAATCCATAGAATTAACACCCTCCAATTAAGTATACAAAATTTCTACTTCATATATTACTCTGGGGAGATGCTATTCACAATTAACTGATTTCACATGTTAATCTCCTATGTGTTTTATACTGTTGGACAGCAAATTTCATGTACTTTTCAAATTTGAAAAAATATGCAAGGTGTTGAGGCTAAGGTGCGAACATAGGGATTTAACATGGGATTTTAGTTTTTTGCAACTTCCTGCTCTCCTGTTCATTTTACGGAAAATACTGTAGAGTGCAAAGTTGTTCCGAATAGGGGATTTTAGAGTTATTTACTTGCAGGTGTAAAAACTACATTTAATCCTATACGTTTGATCATATGGCTGGTAGTATGGTCACGGTTTTATCCGGGGTTTCAACTCTGTTGTAACTAAAACCATGACAATGTCTTAAAAACAACTTACAACCAAGCCTAGTAAGGTCACGGTTTTAAATCGATATTAAGATATAACTGAGAAGCAATAAATTTAACTTGGCAACATTGCAAACACATGTAATTTTCGTTAAACTGTCAATTGTTGAGTTAGACTGAAGGTCCGTGAATCTTGTGGTATGTTTATTATATTTTATTAAAATATTGTGAAAATAAACAAATATAATATTTTTTTGGGAAAAAAGTATAAATGAGTGGGAAAAGAAGTGAAAATTGGGCGACAGAGGAAAAGGAGTTTTTGTTGGAATGTGTAGAGAAAAATAAGAATATAATGGGGACTTGATTTTATAATTTTATTGTTGCCATCTATTGAGTTCTGAAGTAACCTTTAGACAAAGACAACAAGTTTGAAGAAAGAGACAGCAATGCACTACCATGACCTCATAGATAGAATCTAAAACAGTTTAAATGTGTTGAATAATTTTGTGTTTCGGTATTATTATTTTTTTAGAATGTATTTTCAGCTAACAAATCATTATTACAACAAAAATGATTACTTATACATACGTCAAACGTCACCGTAAAATAGAACAGCAAATATCAAATCGGATTAGGAAAATACGCTGACCATAGAAGAGAGGCCATGATAATACAAAACTATCTTTTTCTTCGAATCTATCGTCTTTTTCTAAAGACATGTAGTACTAGAGGGGAGAATGTGTGTTGTGTGACGTCAATTTCATAAGGCCCCATTGAAAGCAAAAAAAAATAACAATATAATGAAAAAGAAAAAGGATGCGTGGAAACAAATTGAGGAATCCTTTAAGACAAATAGTTTTAATAGAGACCTAAATCAATTGAAGTAGCAGTGGAAAGGCCTGAAATGTGTTGCCAAGAAAAAATATCAACATTTCAGAATGAAAGAAAGAAAACTAGTGTCAGATCTCCACCAACGCCACAAAATTAATTCGTAGAAAAAATTACTGAAATATGCCCTGATGATTTTGTACTTGACATTTCTAGTTATAATACAGAAAATTGAAATGAGGTATAATTATTTATAAATTTGAAAATTTGTTAAAGTATTGAATTCTCATCATACCTACTTTTATTTTAGGCAAGAGTAGAAGACTGTGTTGCACCAGTAGAAGATAATTTCATATTGGATTTTGAAACTGGGTAACAGATATATTTTAATTTCAGTGCTCAACCTATCGCCCTATAGTTAGCATGTCGTAAACTTTTCTCAAGTGTTTCTTCTTTAATTCTTGACAAAATTTGGGCTTCATTATTGCTTGCAAAGTTAAACAAAATGTAATTTAAGCACTTCAATTGTTATATATATATATATATATATATATATATATATATATATATATATATATATATATATATATATATATATATATATATATATTGTAAAACCATGTATTTAATTTTGCTGAGAATGGACTAAGTTTGTCCGAAACGTTCTACTTTGTGAATAAATACGACTTATGACAGTTTGTCATAAGTCCTTGGAACCTATGGCCTACATTTTATTTCAAAAAATAAACTTTACAAACTTTTATTTATTTTTATGTTTAGTATATTTACTGCACAAACTATCCCTGCCGAAAACCCTGTATTCGAGCTAGTACCCAATACCAATATTCCCAAATCCACTGAAAAGTCGTCAAGACAGAAGAGTAAAATGAATGAATATGAAACTAAAATATTAGAAATTAGTAGAATGAAAGCAGATGATGAAATTACAAGAAAATCAGAAGTACATGAAGAAATAATGAAGTAAATGGCAATAGAAAGAAAAATAAAAGAAATAGAGTTAGAAACGGCACAATTATTAAACAGAAATGCTAAAATAGAGATAGACAAATTCGAAAATAACTACTAAATCAAACTTTGTTAAATTTATATAGTTAATAAATTATTACTTAGTATACAGAGTGTCCCATTTAAGGTACGAATGCATTGGGATCTGTTGATGTTTTCAATTTAATAAAATACAAGGAATTATATTTAAATTTTTATTTTCGTTTCAATGACTGACACATTTCATAAAAACGTCTTAATCAACTATTTTTCTATTTCCATAGTAACAACACATACCTCCCGTTTTCTTAATTTTTGAGCTAGAAAAAATTTGTATCATACATTACAAAAATATTCAATTTTTAAATTTGTACTGTTCAATAATGTCTTTAATTTATTCTTGGAAAGATTCTTCGTCATGAAATCTGCTGTCATAATTTCTGTCGGCACATATTGGAATTGGATTTCTTTGGTTTCAGTCATATGATGATTTACGAAATTGATTACCCGTACGAGGTGTTGACTTTTGTTGTTTACTGTCCCTCTTTCTAATAACTTTATTGCAGGTTGATTATCACAATTAATTATTGTTGGAGATTTCTTCCCTCTTTCACCATCGAGTTCTGCTTCCAATTCTCGAAGAAAAATAACCTGTTTTATCGTCTCATACGCTGCGTCAATTTCTGCATCACAGCTGGATGTTGCTGGACATGCTTGAATTTTTGATATCCAAGAAATCACATTTTCTCCTTTTTGTATTATCGTTACCGTAGTCGATCTAATCTTCTTTTCTCTATCTTTCCAGCTTGCATCTGTATATGCAATTATCGGATCTTCAGACTTTTTATGTATTAATTCCGCTGACTTTGTCCCCTTAAGATAACGCAATAGTCTTTTCGCCGCTGACAAATGTACCTGCCTGGGATCCTGATTGTATCTACTTAATTGGCTTAGTGCGAAAGCAATATCTGGTCGTGTGCAAGTCATAATATACATTAGACTACCAATTAGGGATTGATAAATTGTTCTCTCTATTTTCTGTGAGTTTTCATAGTCATGAAGTGATTGATTTGTCGCCATTGGTGTTGGCACTGATTTGCAATCAGCCATTTTATTAGCTCGCAATAAATTCTCAATTTTCGATGTCTGATTTACGTGAATTTCATGGCCTACTTTATATATCTTCATTCCCAGATAAGAATTTGTATCTGCTTCTTCTTTAATAGCAAATTTTGTTTGTAACATTTTCTTGAAATCATTATATATTTTTCCTTTTGGAGTTACTATCAGAAAATCATCAACGTGTAACCCTACATAAATCATTTTATTTCCATGTTCACTGACAAATACACATTTATCAGATGGTAATTGCTTTAGTCCATTCTTCTTTAAATGATCTGATATTGTGGAATACCATTCTAATGCTGCTTGTTTTAGCCCGTATATCGCTTGAAGTAAATGACAAACCTTGGTTGGATTCTTAGGATCATTGAATCCTTCTGGCTGTTGCATGTAAATATTTTCATGAAGTTTCGCGTTTAAGAATGCTGTCACTGCATCAATATGTTTTAATTCATAATCGGATTCCGCACCTTTTAACAATAGTAGTCGCAAACTTTCAGGTTTCATTACCGGTGAGAATGTTTGAAAATAATCAAATCCATATTGCTGTCCACATCCAACTGCAACTAGCCTAGCTTTTCGCCTTTTGACTGAACCATCCGCGTTATATTTTGTCGTAAATACCCATTTACATCTAATCGGTTTCATTTGTTCAGTCTCATCAACTAATTCCCATACTTTGTGCTTCTTTATATTTTCCATTTCTTCTTGCATGGCCAGTTCCCACTCATTTTTATATGGCCCTTGCATCGCTTGTTTGTAAGTATTTGGAGAATCATTATTCACTTCTTGTGCTTCTAAAACCACTCCACAATCAGTGGTGTCGATATCAATATGCGCTACGTAACCTCGATGCATGGTTCGATAATCTGGTGGTTCTGTATTTTTATATTTTTCTTGCAATCGCGATGATTGTCGTATTGTTCTTGGTTCTTGTGGATCAGGATTTGCTTCTTCATTTTCATTATTTACATCAATTTCGATATTCCTATTTTCTTGTTCATTACCTTCAGTTTGTTCTGATTGCATCTGAAGAAATATTTCAGTATAATCAAATGGATTATAATTTTCGAATTGATCTTCTGGATTCTTATTGCTATGCATAAGAGATGCACCAAGTTCTTTTTCAAAAAATTTGCAATCGCGTGTTTCAATTATTCTCTTTGTTTTCGGATTATATATCCTATATGCTTTTCTATTATCGGAATACCCAACAAATATGCCAGGCTGAGTCTTTGCATCTAACTTGTCTCGCTGATTGTTATAAATCCAGTAATGAGCTAAACATCCGAATGGTTTCATGTGCTTCACATTCGGTTTTCTTCGTATGAACAGTTCGTATGGGGTTTTGTATTTATCCAATTTTGCTGGCGTTCTATTTCTTATGTAAATTCCAGTTTTCAGTGCTTCACCCCAGAAGCTTTTTGGAAGTTTGGCCTGAATTAATAATGCTCGAGTTATCTCGATTAAACTCCTATTCGCTCTTTCGGCTATGCCATTACTTTGCGGGCTATGAGGTGTAGTTAACTGATGTCTTATTCCCTTCGATTCTAAGTAAGTTCTCAGTTCCGAATTCAAAAATTCTGTTCCGTTATCGGTTCTTAATTGTTTCACCCTGGTATTCATTTGATTTTCTACTAGTGAAACATGTATTTGGATGTACTCCATTGCTTCATCTTTACTTCTTAATAAGAAAGTTGATACAAATCTCGTATTATCATCAACAATCGTCAGAATATATTTTCTTCCTCCCATGGATTGTGCCGGTAACGGCCCTATGAGGTCGAGATGAATTAATTCTAATGGAGCTTTCGTCTGCTTTTGATTTATTGATTTAAACGGTTTTCGTGAATATTTTGCCATAGTACATACTTGACTTGGTGATAATTTTTCATTCTTGTAATCCAGTCCGTCAACCATATTCTTTTGTAGCATTATATCCATATAACGTTCATTTATATGGCCGAATATTTTATGCCATTCTTCTTTGCTTATTGTTGAATTTGCCATTTCCATTGAATTTTGTTCGCTTGTCGAAGTTTCTATTACGTATGAATTATTTTCTCTTGGCACTGTAGCAATTATTCGCTCATTATTATCCATTATAACACATTCATTATTGTTAAATAAAACATGATAGCCTGCGTCTGCTAGTTTAACTACCGAAATTAAATTCCCTTTTAGTTCAGGTACATGCAATACGTCCGAAAGTTGCAGGTTGCAATTTCTATCTGTTGAGATTATTACATTTCCTTTACCTTTAGCTTGTATTATTTGTCCATCGGCTATTTTTATTGGCGTATCATTATTTATATATTCTTCAATGTTTTTATCGCTGCTTTTCATATGCGAAGTCGCGCCCGAATCTATTAGCCATTTTTCTAAATTTTCATATTTCTTGACATCTATATTCGCCATCCAAGCCTCTTCGCACGAATTTGCTGCACTTTCAGTATTATTTGTGGCAACTCGCGCTTTTGCATCATTATTCTTGTTAAATCGTTGTCTTTGTTGGCCTTGGAATGATTTTTTCTTCTGTTCTTTTAACATTGATACATTCTTTTGTTTTACTTTATTATCTGGATTAAACCAGCATTCAGAGGATTTATGACCTCGACGACCACATGTGAAACAATTCCCGTGGCGTCCTCTATTATTCATTCTATATCTTTGAGCAAAATTTGCTTCATTTTCATATCTGTTTGGCTTTTGTACGACCTCGTCCTCATACTCTAAGGCGGATCTCATATTGCTCATCTTTAATTTGTCTGAGCCATACATACTCCGTGTGACATTCTGGTACTTTGGTACTAGCCCACGAATCACATATTTAACAAGTTTTGTTTCACTTACTTCTAAACCAAGAATTCTTGCTTCTTCGCCAATTTTCTCTGCTCTAGATAAATAATCTCTCCAGTGTTCTCTTGGATTCATGCTCATGGTTGCTAATTTTCTTTCCATATCTATTTTCTTATCTTCATTTTCTACTTTATACTTCTGTTTTAATCTTTCCCATACATCCTTTGCACTGGTCAAAGTGGCACAAGCTGCTACTTCGTCATCCTCCATTGCGCACATCATGATGGCCTTTGTTTCCGCGTCAGCCTTTTTCCATGCTTTGTAGTCAATTATTGCTTGCTTTGTTGCGTCTTTTCCTGGTGGATCTTGCGGTTGCTCATCTATGTGAGATTCATTACCATTGGCTTCTATAACTTGCTGAATTCTAATTGACCAACTTAAATAATTATTCTTATTCAATCTTGTCACATTAAATTTCGCATTCGATGCCATTTTCAACTTTTCTTTTTATGTAGATCCTCCTTTTGTGAGATACCACTCGTTAGGCTTAAATTTACAGGTATCAATCAACCTTATGAAATCAGCACCTATATATTCGTTTTTCTTCTTAAAACAACACTTCCGGAATATTTTTGCTTCAATTGTTGGCTATTTTAAGGCCCATAACCATTGTTGATGTTTTCAATTTAATAAAATACAAGGAATTATATTTAAATTTTTATTTTCGTTTCAATGACTGACATATTTCATAAAAACGTCTTAATCAACTATTTTTCTATTTCCATAGTAACAACAGGATATCGAGAACCGATACGAAGTTTGGTAAATTAGACAAAAGTTGCCCCATTAGGAGACCATTTTAATGGTATTTTGTTATTTGCGAAAAAATGCATAGGTCACTAGATCTAGGCGAAAATGTAAATTTTGGAGTTTTTTATTTTTGCAAATAACTTCGAAGTGTGAAATTATACTGGATTTTGGTTTGCACATCTTTAGGGCACTTTTTTATGTTCTTTCGACTGGCGATGCTCAATTTTTTTTATCAACGTTGGTTTTCGAGGATTGATGTCAAAGTTTTAATTTTTATATGGACGCCATATTGGTAAGTTACGCCATTGAAAAGAGATTTTTTTTAGCTTTACAATGATATAAAATAGTAATAATTTATTTTTATAATTAACAGAGAAATTAACAAAAAATTTTATTAATACTAAAATTTACAGTATATTTAAATATAAGATTTGGAGGACAATGGATAGGGAAGAACAGCGAAATCAAGTGGCCTGCTACATCTCCAGATTTAACACCTATAGATTTTTTTTATGGGGATACTTAAAAAATAAACTTTTTATTCGGGAATATCAGAATGAAAATGAATTAAGAAATGCTACAGTATGAATTATAAATCAAATTAGGCCAAGAATGCTGAGAAAAGTTATAGAAGGAACAGAACGAAGGGCGCAGAAGTGCGTAAAACGAAATGGTGGGTTAATAGAAAATTTATTGTAAAGTTTTTGTAAATTATTTTTGTATTTGTAACATTATTTGTTTATTAAATAGTTATTTTCTTAAACAGCAGCCTTCGATTAACTTTTTTCAATTAAATTTTAGTATTAATAATATTTTTTGTCAATTTCTCTGTTAATTATAAAAATAAATTATTACTATTTTATATCATTGTAAAGCTAAAAAAATTCTCTTTTCAATGGCGTAACTTTCCAATATGGCGTCCATATAAAAATTAAAACTTTAACATCAATCCACGAAAACCAACATTGATAAAAAAATTGAGCATCGCCAGTCGAAAGAACATAAAAAGTGCCCTAAAGATGTGCAAACCAAAATCCAATATAATTTCACACTTCGAAGTTATTTGCAAAAATAAAAAAAACTGCAAAATTTACATTTTCGCCTAGATCTAGTGACCTATGCATTTTTTCGCAAATAACAAAATACCATTAAAATGGTCTCCTAATGGGACAACTTTTGTCTAATTTAACCAACCTCGTAGCTCTTACGGTTCTCGAGATCCCAATGCATTCGTACCTTAAATGGGACCCTCTGTATATTACACGTTCGTATTTTATATTTGATTATATACTTTTATTCATTAGTTTTAGTTTTTAAAATTTAATTCTACTGCAAATAAAAGGAACACTAAAGAACGAAAGTATAAAATAATTGAAATTGTCCGTGTACAGTTAGAAATGATACGGAAATCAAAACAATAATTCTTCATGAATTATTTGAGCTCCCCAAATCGGAATCTAAAAAATTATATTAAAATTTAAGAATTTATTACTTTAATGGCCGGTTGCATGAACGCAACTTAAATATTAAACAAAAATAAATTGACAATATTGCATCGAAATGAAATGACAATTGCTCCTTGTGCCCCCCACTGGATCCGCCACTGTAGACCAGTAACAACAAGGTAATTGGTTTTAATGTATTTATGCCCAGATGCACCAACAAGGCTTAAATTTTAAGCCAGGTTTAAGCCTTGTTGATGCAACTGGGCATAAATAAATTAAAATCAATTACCTTGTTGTTGCTGGTCTACAGTGGCGGATCCAGCGGGGAGAGCACAAGGAGCAATTGCCCCCCCCCCTGAGAATTTATGTTTTAAATACGAATTTATTTTTCTCCTATGGTGTGTGTGTGTGTGTGTGTGTGTGTGTGTGTGTGTGTGTGTGTGTGTGTGTGTGTGTGTGTGTGTGTGTGTGTGTGTGTGTGTGTGTGTGTGTGTGTGTGTGTGTGTGTGTGTGTGTGTGTGTGTGTGTGTGTGTGTGTGTATGTATGTATGTATGTATGTATGTATGTATGTATGTATGTATGTATGTATGTATGTATGTATGTATGTATGTATGTATGTATGTATGTATGTATGTATGTATGTATGTATGTATGTATGTATGTATGTATGTATGTATGTATGTATGTATGTATGTATGTATGTATGTATGTATGTATGTATGTATGTATGTATGTATGTATGTATGTATGTATGTATGTATGTATGTATGTATGTATGTATGTATGTATGTATGTATGTATGTATGTATGTATGTATGTATGTATGTATGTATGTATGTATGTATGTATGTATGTATGTATGTATGTATGTATGTATGTATGTATGTATGTATGTATGTATGTATGTATGTATGTATGTATGTATGTATGTATGTATGTATGTATGTATGTATGTATGTATGTATGTATGTATGTATGTATGTATGTATGTATGTATGTATGTATGTATGTATGTATGTATGTATGTATGTATGTATGTATGTATGTATGTATGTATGTATGTATGTATGTATGTATGTATGTATGTATGTATGTATGTATGTATGTATGTATGTATGTATGTATGTATGTATGTATGTATGTATGTATGTATGTATGTATGTATGTATGTATGTATGTATGTATGTATGTATGTATGTATGTATGTATGTATGTATGTATGTATGTATGTATGTATGTATGTATGTATGTATGTATGTATGTA
>OY720449.1:44685496-44687996 GCA_963082715.1 Harpalus rubripes | reverse complement strand
TTATATATTTTGTATTAAATTTATACCAAAATAATACAAATAAATTTTGAAATGTCAAAAACAATGTTATTGTGATTATCGCAGTGTTACCAATTATTATTATTATTATTATTATTATTATTATTATTATTATTATTATTATTATTATTATTATTATTATTATTATTATTATTATTATTATTATTATTATTATTATTATTATTATTATTATTATTATTATTATTATTATTATTATTATTATTATTATTATTATTATTATTATTATTATTATTATTATTATTATTATTATTATTATTATTATTATTATTATTATTATTATTATTATTATTATTATTATTATTATTATTATTATTATTATTATTATTATTATTATTATTATTATTATTATTATTATTATTATTATTATTATTATTATTATTATTATTATTATATTATTATTATTATTATTATTATTATTATTATTATTATTATTATTATTATTATTATTATTATTATTATTATTATTATTATTATTATTATTATTATTATTATTATAATTATTATTATTATTATTATTATTATTATTATTATTATTAGTTTTACTATTATTATTATTGTCGCAACAGAAAAATCTCAGTACTTTCTTTCGACGTAATAATTGATTCAGTCGACGACAAATCCAAATCAGACCAGCAGGTATCTGTGCGAAAAAGTTTTTAGAACAAATAAGATTTGATATGCCATTATCGATTCCTGTAGGGGAATTTGAAGTACCGCCGTGGTTGGTTTCATTAGCTAGGACTACGAACTAACCAGGTACGCCAAGTCCAACAGTCCCCCCATAATGATACAGTCAAAGTTTCTAAAAGTTGTATTCTTACAAAAACACAATGGTGATTTTTTACGGATGGTTCTAAAACCCACGATGGTACTGGTTGTGCAATGAAGTAGAATAGTGTGACGTCAGAGTATAGCGCGAAATATAAAGCATTGTCCTAAACAAAAACGATACTTTCAAAGTAGACTCTATTGACGGAACACATAAGGGTCAGAATTTAAAGGCTTGTATTATATTAATAACATCAAATTGTAAACATTTTCTATTACTTCGTAATACAATATATACACATTAATACTTAACAAAGGTTTTATTTCAAATTGAAATCAACTCTGCACATTCTGAACTACTCAGTAACAGGTTTGCGCAGTTTCAATCATATCCGAGAGTTTACCGACATACCGACTGAGACCTTGTTTGTTATCGTTTTTGAGGACTTTCAAATCAGTTCTTTACAGAACTTTAGATTTCTTCGTTTTAAGTTTAAGGTACGTAAATAATATGTATTCTGTAACCCAAAAATGGTTCGCTGTCTTTCAAACGGGCCTTTCCGGCCGCTTCACGCGATGTTTCACGAACTTCTTTGAGTTTGAACAAATATGTAATTCCATGCAAAGTTTTTTTAAAACTTAAATAGAATTGTTATTCTAAATTAGGGTAATATGTTTTGTTTAATTGAAAGGATAATATTCAAACTTAACTGAATGATAGCTTAAATAGCTAACTTTTCTTAATTAAGTGAGACATTGGCGACGAAATGAATTGCTTAAAATTATAGTTCTTATTTGCTGTGGCAATAAGGTTCACTTTGAAAGATGTGTTTACCGGTAGGACAGAAGTTTAAATGAAGCGCGCCGCATATGACGTAATTACTGAACTACCCTATTGCTGTCGACAATATACAGCACTCATGGTCAATGCCTTTTATAACCTCTATATACACAGCAGAGACCTACGCTATCTGGCAAGCTCCACGCTAGTGCGAGTTTGTCAGAATTTATAACAAGTTCCTCATAGTTAGCGATTCATTGAGTGTCCTCCAAGCCATCTTAACCCATTTTACCGTTGACCCAATTATTCAGAATATCTTGTCCCTCATGAAACATCTTCATGACATAGGGAAAGATATTTATTTTCTGTGGGTCTCTAGTCACGTTGGAATAAGAGATAACGAAATGGCTGACGAGACAGGACGTTCTGTCACTAATAGAGACTTTGTTGATGTGATAATGTATTAATTTTCAGACATTAGACTTCATTTGAAGAAACAGACATTGGCTGTTTCGCAGCGCACATAGGATAGGGTACAGAACCATCATAAAACCATTAAACCGTTGGTTGCACCAATTTTCATGCCATTACTTACCAGAAGGGATCAAGTCAAGATTCATGACCTTAATAATAAATAACAAATAACAAATAACAAATAACAAATAACAAATAACAAATAACAAATACACAAACAACAAACAAAACAAATAACAAACAACAACACAACCCAACACACAACAAACAACAACAACAAACAACCAACAACACACCACACAACACAACAAACAACAAACAACAAACACAACAACAAACAACAAACAACAAACAACAAACAACAACAACAAACAACAAACAACAAACAACAAACAACAAACAACAAACACCAAACAACAAACAACAAACAACAAACAA